>JAVXUL010110811.1:0-18207 GCA_035590515.1 Trichilia minutiflora
ATGCATAAATGGAGAGAGTTAATCATACTTTGAAGTGTAAAATGATAAATTTAACCTTAATACACTTACACTTTTATATACTCATCAATACATGTATATATAAGTATAATTGGTGGGTTTGTTTTTAACATATAACCCTAATGATACTATTTACTATATTAGCCGAACAAATAATATATATCTGTGTCATCTTATTTACTTATCATATAAATAAAGTATTATAAAATCGAGTCATTATTCACATTATTATTATTTATCTAATTAGTATTCATACACTCAGTCAGGATTACTTGTCATATAAGGAATCTCTTTGCTCATTTGGCTTAGATTATTCATCTCACGAATAATCGTCCTAATGATTGAAAATTTATACTCATTTGACATGAGTGAAAATTATTAAAATGATTTCAATAAAAATAATTGGTTTGGCATTTTCCACTACTTATCTACTGGATTACTTCGTTTGGCCTAAATTACTTGTCATATAAGTAATCACGTTACTTGCATAATTTATTTAAGTTATCAAATAAATTAAATTAGGCTAATAAATATTAATAAAATCCTAATATCAACTTTCATGATATTTATCAAATATTAAAAAATTATTTAATAATTATCCAAACATAATCATTTTACAAAACATAAAAATTCAACCTAAAATCAAGCATTTTAACCTTAGGCCAATTAAAATTTGACGAACATGGATTAATATACAATTAAAGTTGATATTATCCATCCATAATTAATATACAAATATATAATGTATTAATGCCATAATTATGACATCAAATGCCATGTATCATCATATATTCACCATTAATCACATACATACATACATAGCTAATTAATCAAATTAATTAGCAAAGTTCATTATGGAGATTAAATGAATGCTAATCAAAATTAATAAACCATTAGCCTAAGCAACAATACATCTTATGAATTAATCATACAATAAGCAACCATTGAAAATTTAATAATTAATGAACAAACTTTCTATCTTGGTCGAACATTAAAGCATCCAATTAATGAACATCATTAACACTTAATGACATCATGACATTCGTCCATAATCATTTATATATGTTTAACACCTAAACACGTTTCATTATACAAAGCATAACCTTTATGCATATTGTACAAGCATGGCTAACACATTAGGGTTGCAAACATGATCAACACAATTTCATCTCATGAAATTTTTATGTCAAACCATGATAATAACACATGAAAATACAACACTTGCATATCTACATCATCATGGCCAAATTTTACATCCTATGTATTCATCATATTTTATCTCTTTCATGATCAACACAATTTCATCTCATGAAATTTACATCAAATCATGATAATAATAACACATGAAAATACAACACTTGCATATCAACATCATCATAGCCGAATTTTGCATCCTATATATTCATCATGTTTTATCTCTTTCATGAAATGAAACCAATACTTTCATGGTGTCATACATCATTATATAATATTATTAATCACATTAAGATACAAAGATGATGAACTATTCATCATTTTCTCCATGAAAAACACAATATAGAACATAGATCCTAATTTCTCCATCATCACACCCAAACTTTAATTTTCAAATTCATCAACCACAACACCAAATAAAACATATAATCAACTCATTCAAGTGTTCTAATACCATTTTGAAGGTTGATTAAAAGATTAGCATGTCATTAAGATTAATTAGCCATTTTACAAGCAATTAGTTTCCATAATCATAAATTAATGAAATCCCTTTGGTGTAGATTGATGAAAATTTAATCCCAATTATATGGAATCTCTAAGAATCAAATCCAGATGCCCAAATCTACTGTTGGCCGAAATGGAGAGAGAAGAGAACTTTGATGAATTTTCTAATTTTTTGGATAATTATCACTTACTTCAATAAAAAATAAAAATTGGCCCCTATTTATATTTTTGCATCATTTAATTAAATACTCTTGATATTTAAGTCAAACACAAATGAGTCTCAAAGCTTGTCAAAGAAGCTTTGTAATAGTAAAATATAAAACAACAAGTTTATCCTTATTAAACAATTTAATGTCGAACTTGTCCTCAACCTAGTTAAAATTGCTTTAACTAATCTTATTTTAATTCTAATTTTATCTCTAAATATTAATAGAACATTGTAACTTACTCTAAGTTACGCTCAGATTAATTAATAAAGTTTTCAAATTTGTTAATCTATTTAACGTGTAAACTGTTTATACTTTAATGCTCAATATTATCTCTTAGAGTGCTATCTCTCTTACGGATAATATTTATTATTTTTAATAGCAAGAATGAGTATAAATTATTAGTTATAATCTCTTGAGTTCATTGTGGTATTAGCTGTGAGCCAAAATCGATTCATTAAACCCGTTTCAAATCATTCAAGTACTTAATAACTATGGTTAACATCTAATAATATATAATAATCTCTAAACTATAATGAAGAAAGTCTTCATTGAATCTTTTATATATGATTGTATATTATGTATGGATATATTTCCTCTGTTCGTTTAATCCCAACTAAGATAAGCTCATGGATGTCAAAAATCATAAAATTAATTTATGTTCGAACTAATAGTCATTGTGCTTAGAACTCATTATCACAAACTCTTTCATATAATATAAAGTGCTTCGGCTACAGATTTTGGTTTCAAGCATTTATCAATGTCTAACTAGGAACTCAAATTCAAACTGAGTCAACGAAACCTCAAAATCTTGTATATCAAGTTAACAGATCCCTATTAATAGTTATTCATATCCCAATATAAACAACACATGACTAAATCAGCTTTTGTATATAAAATATGATTATTCTCGCATTTATACACTATATAAATCATGTAAATCTATACTAAATAATGATTATAATATCTAAGGTTAAAGGAGTACTTTGTACAGTAGTATAATTATATGATGAATCATTGACATCATACTTTCGTGTGAGTCATCATAGCTTTGGTTATGTTTGAAAAATAGTTTTCTAACTATTAATCTATACTAATATCTTAATAATATGACTATCATGTTACCTGTATTATTATTATCTCATAATATTCATTAGAGATATTCATTATGCCTACAATGTGATATCGATACCTAGTCGATATGGCTTTTATAAAAAATAATTTAGATAATTAAATTATCAACGCAATTCATATACATACTCTATCATTAGTATAATTAAGAAAATAAAGCAGCACATATATATTTTCTTTATTAATGAATATACACAGTATATATTACAAACAGTAATTTAATATATAACGTCCAAAATCAATAACACGAATGGTTTTAGGATATACATGACTAACAAGTATAACTTTAATAGGATTGAACGAACTCTTTCTGAATTGTTCAATGAGATTTAAGAGTTCTATCATTAGAACAATAGTGGGAAAGGATAAGTGGATGTCCTTATGGCCTTTGCTTGTAAGACTAGCAAAAGGTCAAATAAGTAATAAAAGAAAGACCTAAGAGTTAGACCTAATAAAAAGAACTTTAAGAAAGTTCATTTCAAGATGACAAAAGACAAAAGAAAAGGAAAGTGTTCCACTATAGTAAGGAAGAAAACTTTAATAGGAATTGTCTTTCATATCTTAACAATCTTAAAAAGGCTCAAGAAGTCAATACTGAATAGTTCTATATATCTAAAGGCAAAATAGCTTTGAGGATGCCTAATGAAGCAATAGTTACTAGTTAAAGGATCTTCCGAGTTAAGGTTGTCAATAGGATATATTTTGAAATTACATAATGTATTATATTTTTCTAAAGCTATTAAAAATATCATTTCTATATCTATATTATATAAATATAGTTATAATGTATAGTTTAATAAAAATAAATGTTTAAGACATTTGAGAAATTTATTAGTTGGTAAAACAAAAAATACAAATGACTTATATATCCTTCAATTGAATAAAAAAATTTTAATTAATTTTATTACTAATAAAAGAATTCAAAATAACTCAAATCTTAAATATCTATGGCATCATAGATTAGGTCATATTGAGAATAAATGATTAAATTAGTTTAAAGATAGTAGGCTTTTAAGTTAACTAGGTTTAGAACCTATTTTAACTTGTTAATCGTCTCTTCTAGATAAAATGACCAAATCTCCTTTTAAGAGTAAAAGTGAAAAAGTTAAAGAACTACTGAAACTTATATAAGGATATGTATAAACCATTCAATACCCAAGGTAAAGGTGGATTTGAGTACTTTATTATCTTTATCGATGATATGTCACAATATAAGTATGTGTACTTAATAAAATATAAATCTAAATCCTTTGAAAAATTCAAAGCATTCAAGAATGAAGTAGAAAATCAAATTAAAAAGATTATTAAACTTGATGATCAGATCATAGAGGAGAATACTTGAATATAAGATATGAAGTGAAATAAATCCAATCTCAATTATAAAAGAATTATGGTTGTCCAACTTATGTTAAGTTGGTTAACATTAATAAGTTGGATACTAAATCAAGAAAGCGTTCACTTATCAAATATCCTAAAAATAGTTTAGGATATTACTTTTACTTCTCATCTAATCAAAGAATTTTAATGAATCGAAATGCACACTTCTTAGAAGAAGGTAGTATAGGAAGGGATATTAAGCTAAAAGAAGGTCCTTAAAAGCTTAAATCGATAATACTAATAAAGGAGTGTTTAATTAATAAATCTTAATTACAATTCCAATTTGAAAATCTTCTAGAGCGATATGGACTTTTCTATGAGTAGAATTTTGATTTGTGCCTAGTAAGAAAAATTAATCATGGTGATGTTCCCAAAAGTTATAAAAATAATTTTGAATAAAGATTCAGGAAAATGGCTAGAAGCAATGGATTCTAAGATATAATCCATGTATACTAATAAAGTCTGGATACTTATTAACCCATTAGAAGGATAGTTCTTATTGGATATAAATGGTTCTTTAAGAGAAAGATTGGTAAAGATGATAAGGTATAGACTTATAAAGCACGACTTATAGCAAAAGGGTATAGTCAAAAGCAAAGGTTGGACTATAAAGAAACCTTTTGCTTGTAATTATGATTAAATCCATCTAGATTATGCTAACTATTATGGTATACAAGGATTATGAGTATGATAAATGGTTGTTAAAACTACATTTCTCAACGGGTTTCTTAAGAAAAGCATTTATATACAATAATCTATTAGATTTGTATCCACTGCAAATAGAAATAAGGTATACAAGCCACACTGATTTATTTATAGATTAAAACAAACTTCTCAAAGCTAGAATAAATGATTTAATGAAGTAATTAAATTGTTAGGTTTTATCCAAAAATCAAATGAGCCTTATATTTATAAGTGGATTAAAGATCATTTTATCATGGTTTTTGTACCATATATAAATGATATATTATTAATGAAAAATGATATAGGTATGATGATTGAGAAAAAATCTAGTTATCTAGAATCTTCTTGATGAAAGACTTAGAAAGGTAACCTATATCCTTAAAATTTGTATCTATAGATATAGAGCGAAGAGAATAATAGGATTATTCTAGAAATTATACATAGAAAAAATACTAAAAGGTTCAGCATGAAAAACTATAAAAGAGGTCACTTGCCCTTTAATCACAATTTTAATCTTTCTAAAAATTTTAGGTTAAAGACTGATGAAGAAGCATAGCATATGTGTAATGTAACTTATGCTTCAGCTATAGGTAGTTTGATGTACACAATGATATATGTAAACCTGATATAATATAAACTATAAATGTTATGAATAGATATTAGACAAATCTAGGGGAAAGACACTAGTCAGCTTTTAAAACAATCTTTATGTACTTGAGAAAAACTTAGGATTTAATTCTGAGTTATAAATGTCAAGAGTTAAACATTCAGGGATACTTAGATTCTGACTTTTAGTCAGATGTAGATGATAGAAAGTCTATATCTGAGTTTATTTTTATATGTAATAGGGATGCTATTAGTTAGAAAATTTTCAAACAAATAACAATAACAACCTCCACTATTGATGCTGAATATATTACTACTTTTGAAGTTACAAAAGAGACTATTTGAATACAAAGTTTGTATCTAAACTGGGTATGGTTCTAAGTATGAGTTATCAAATTCTATATTTTGTGAAAATATTAAAGCTATTGTGCAGACGTAAAAACTTAGAGCACATTAAAAGTCTAAATATATTTAGTATAAATATCACATTTTGAGAGAGTTCATTGGAGTTGGAGAGAGATACTCTAGAAAATATCTTCAGTGGATAATGTAGCCAGCCTACTAACTAAAGCAACGACACAGAAATAATTGAAGCAACATCTTGAGAAGACGGGAATTAGATACGACCATAAATAGTTTTAGTATAAATGAGATATTATTAGTGTATGTCCTAGAATTCATTCGTGTTGTCTGTTTTAAGGTTTATTATATTTATACAGTTTATAATAAATATAAAGAAAGAGTTCTTTATTCACATATATATGTTTCTTCCTTTATTAAATCATGCTATATAATAAAGTACGTATGTGAATGATCCAAATAATTTATTTAATAGTTAAATAAAATTATCAAATCCATTTCCTACAGAAGTGGTATAGACCATATCACTACTATATAGTAGGCATATTAAATGACATCTATGAATATCATGAGATAATATTAGTGAAGGTGATAATGAAAGTCATGTCACAAAGATATTAGTATAGATTTATACTTAGAAACCTATTTATAAAATATAACCAGAGAATGATAAATCATATGGGATGTATAGAATTAATGATTTATTGAAAGATTATATTAGTATGCAAAGTGATCTTTTGACCTAAGACATTAGAGTCGGTGAAGCAATCATGGCATGATTTCAAATGATATGAGTAGCTGTAGTAGCAATGCGCATTTGAAGGATAAACGTGAAAGAAGTAATCTTGAAGATATGATTATGTCACATGGACCTATTACATGTTTCAAGGCCAAGAAACTTAAGTAGACAATTTATGAATTTGTGCAGAGGATTATAGATCAAGAGTTGGTGACATGCACATGGGCCAAGAGAGAAGTCTTAGTTAAAAAACCAAGGCTGGTCGATCTTATTAGAGCATATGAAGACTAAGTCTAAGCTTAATATTAAAGTTTTAATTAGTCACATGTTAAATTGAGCTTTAATTATACTATTAAGGTTTTATTTAATTGTTATTTAGGCTAGACAATTGTTTACTTAAGTTCAATATCTTTTATTTAGTTAGTTGTTTAGAGTATTAGGTAATTAGAATCAATTTAGGAAAGTCTTTTCTATTTATTTACTTTCTTATTCTTTTTTTAGGAATTCTTTTAGGTTTAAGAATTCTTAACTATTCACATCACTATTTCTCTAAGGCTATAAATAATCTCCAAAAGGTGTAAAAGAGATTAATTAATAGAAAATTTAAAGTTTATTTTTTCTTTAGTTCTTTAAAAAACTATTTAAACTTATCAAGAATTATTCTTGTGACATTCAATAACAACTTATCAAACGAGTTTTCCATCACCATTTGTGGCATCTATGTTATACCAAAGTTCTTGTTTTTTTTTATAAACAATGGATTCTAGAATGGGTTGAGTTTCCATTCAAATCTGTTCTAGAACAATCTTGGGTTCCTAATTGAGTTCAAGTCTTATATCCTTGACAAAATTCATACCATTTGGTATCAGAGCGAAGGTTCTAGCCTTAGGTTTGACTATCCTTTTTTGAATATTTTGTTGTTGCTATAAAATTTCAGTTCTTGATATACAAAAAAAAAAAGAAAAAAAAGAATCATAGAATCTGATCGAGTTTCATTAAAAAAACAGTGAAAATAAAACGTAAGAAAAAAGTGAAAAACAATAACAAAAATTCAGAGTTTCTTTTATCATCAACACTCTAGAATCCATATGTCAAATTTTGAGATATTCTTTGTGTTTTTTAACTTCCAAATCTATGGTACAAAACTAAATTTTCTTTTGTGCGAAAACTAAAACCTATAACTTTATTACACAACCTTCTTTTTATATTCTGTTGTGCTGAGTTTTTAAAGAATTATTACTGAAAATTTTTATTATTGTTTGTTTAGTTTGAAGAGAATCAAAATAGAATTATTGAGTGAAAAAAGCCAAGAGTCATGAGAGCATTAGAAGGATAAAAGCCATATATTTTGAATGAAACATGAGTGTCGAGTAATTCACATTCTTAAGTACAAACACATAAGAGAGAGAATTATAAGGTTATTTTTTTTCTACCATTTTTGTCTTACAGCAAAAATGGTCGACAATAAGGACAAAAGCATTTTTGGAGGTGTGTCAAGAGAGGGTGATCTTAAGTTTCTCAAGAACACTTTAATGAGTGAGATGAGGAGGACAATGAGAGTAAAAATGGAGCAAATTAATGAATGAGGAGATCGAGCAGAGAATGTACATGTAGAGCAGCCATAAATCACACCTAATGTGCATAAGATAGAGAGAGTTCCAACAAGGGAAGTGAGAGTGAAAGATAAATAGTATTATGGGAATAGTTTTGGTGAAGAAGATGATCAGGTTTTGACTATTAGCCATATAAGACATGGTGGTCGAGGTAGAGAAGTTAAGAACCAGAAGATAACAACTTGGGTAGTATTAAGATGAAGATTCCTTTGTTTAAAGGTAAAAACGATCTTGAGGCTTACCTTAAGTAGGAAAAGAAAGTCGAGTTAGTTTTTAATTGTCACAATTATTCCAAGATGAAGAAGTTGAAATAGGAGGTGAAAATATTAGCACTAAATAGGAGGCATAATGGAGAAAGACTAGTGGATACTTGGGACGAGGTGAAAACATTGATGAGTAGGCATTTTGTACTAAGTCACTATTATGAGAATTTTCATAAATAAGGATCTATTATGTCATAATATACATGTTTTTATGGATTTATCAAAACACTTTGATAACTTAGCAATTAGGGTTGGAATTTGTTACCCAAATGAGTGATCCTTAAGCTTGAAGTCTCCCCCAAGCTTCCAAAGGTATCCACACCCTAGCCTTTTGATGGTGGAGATGATGACAATGGTTGGAGACTTGAGTTGTTGGTGTTATTGTTTGCAAAAAGAAAACACTTTTCTTTTGTAAATCAATGGCCAATCCTTGTTTATCTTTTTCCTCTTCTTCTCTTCATCTTTTTCTTTGTAAAAGAAAGAACACAAAGGCACCAATCCAAAACCCTTTGACATGTATGAAGAAAGAGAGAAACCAAAGCAATTAATTATGAAATGTTTTGCTTCCTTCTTTTAATTATCCACCTCCTGCGTATACATGCATTCATGTAACTAAAAAATAGAAATTTTTAAATCATTTTTCAAGTTTGATAATGCCTTATAGTTGGCATCAATTAAGCAAAACAACCAATGAGATTAAATCATATATAAGGATATATGTTTTAATGTAATTGGTGGAAAAAGGAAGCTTTATCCAAAACAAATCATTTATAAACATATATATATATATATAAAATAAAGCAAATACTAATATTTATCAATTACCATAATCAATAAATATTAGAAAAATTGTTAGCCATTGAATTAAATACCTAAAATTAGTACTTAACAAGATAATGACAATTGGCAAATAACAATTGTGCCAAGTGCAATTCAAGTATTCCTTTGCATTTAAATAACATTTATTTAAATATCAATGAATAAACCCTTTTATTTATTCAATAATGAATACTTTGTATTAAATTAATAAATAAATAATTTTATTTATTAATTAATATATCAAAATATATCAATTCAAATCTCCAAAATTATCTACATCTTTTTTGAATTAAAGGGTACTAGACTACTAGCACATTATTGTCAAAAAAATTTATTCTTTCCATTAAAGAATAAAATTGCCTATCGATAAAATATCAAAACAATATAATTTTCATCAATACAAAATATCATTAACTAATTTAATAATATTATTTTTATCCATCATCAATTACTAGATTTTGTGTGTGACCCCCTGGGTTCACTGTGAACTAGACATGAGTTAATACGAACATATTCGTATTACTTTGGTATAACTCCTTATAACCGAAGTTCTCAATGATCATGAGTGATCTCTAGTAAGATATCATAACCCTTAGAACATTGAGAACATAATTCGGATAAACTCATATAGTCGTACTTATATGTAGTAAAGTCCCTTTGCTATCGACTCTCAATCAAGTGTAGGTTATAGAAAAGTCAAACCCCTAAGTCGATCATAGGATCAGAACCTCAATCATAAATGGGATCCATATATCCAAAAAAAATTTTTAGAATTCGTGTACTCTGGCTAGAGATTTAATCCTTATAGATGACAGTTCTATCTAGGATCTCAAGCTCAAATACCTGAGCCAGTAGATTCCATCTTGGTCATCACCTGTTTCATACAATAAGAACACATTGCCATCAAGCTTCTTTTGCCAAGTGTGGCTAGCCTAGTGCTATATACACAAGTGAACGATGTACCTTATACAGATTGTAGTCATGATGTCTCAGATCTAAGGATTAATGGTATACTAGTACGACTGTGCAATGAATCAATGACTGTGGATATTCATCCATGTGATTCATCACGTTTGGTCACGTTTAGTATCACGTTCTCAAATGTGGTACCCGTGTTTATGCTCTCGTGACATGAGACTCGTCACCCAACTATTAATATCAAGTCCTAATCATTGGCAGTAACAAAACATGCTGATCATGCAATATCATTGTCTCTGATGACATCACCTCAATCGGGAACAAGCTTTATATATATTTAAAGGGAAGATTCTGCTCTCATATCCATAACTCTTTATGGATAGAATCTTGACGCATATTATATATATAAGAACATATCTTGCATTAATAAAATAAATATAATAATAAGCAACTGAACATAATGCAAGATACATAAAGGCCATTTTATTAAATGTAAACAATTTTACAAATAATTAAAAAGTTTATATACAAAGAAATAATAATCCTGAACCATATGACACGATTGGTTTTAAGGCATATCTCTTATAAACTCCCACTTGAACTAGAGCCAATCATCGCGATATCCTATACCCATCTACTCGAGATGATGATTCAGTTGTTGTGGTGTCACTGGCTTAGTAAATGGGTCTGCCACGTTATCTACTAACGGAGTCTTTTGCACGATCAACTATTTATCTAATATAAACTCTTTGATCAAGTGATACTTTCGCTGAATATGTTTAGACTTTTGGTGAGACCTTGATTCCTTTGCCTGGACAATCGCTCTATTATTATCACAGTACAAAGCTACTAGATTAGTAATGGAAGAAATCACTCTGAGTTCACTCACGAACTTGCGGATCTAGACAACCTCCTTTACTACTTCAGAAGCAGCAATATATTTAGCTTCTATAGTGGAGTCAGTTGTAGTTGTCTATTTAAAACTTTTTCAACAAACAACACCTCCATTACAAACAAAAATAAACGCGGATATAAACTTTCTATATGAAACCCATCCCTTAGGGTTATGAGCATAATTATAAATCTTTCATGAGTTTGTGTGCATGTAGTAGTGTTTAAATCATACGTGAGAAGGTGTGATAACTTGAAATCATTTTGGAAGAAGATGCGTGGTATAGAATATAAGTTTATGAGAAAGAACTAGAATTTTGATCCTAAAATCATATTTAATTGAGAAAAAGTTCTTATTATTTTTGTAAAGCTCGGAGAGATCTTTTCATTGATATATTATGGGCTCCATAACGATATCCGAGCTAAAAGTTATGGCTATTTGAAGTAATAGTCATCGAAAGGAGGGCCAGAAGCAAAGGTATCGATACATTGGAGGTGAGGCCAAATGTGTTGATACCTTTGGAGAAGGGTATCGACATATTTTAGAGTTGAGGGCCAAACATATCGATACGTTACAAGCATTATGTTTTATAACATTGTCAAACGTATCGATACCTTGGCAAAGGTATCGACACGTTTGTGATAGAGATGAAGTCGGTTTACGATAAAACATATCGATACATTGTGGATAGTATTAACATCTTGTAGGCTTAGTGAGTAGTAAATAGCCAAATGTATCAATACATTGGGAGAAGGTATCGATACATTGGAGGTATAAAGCCAAAGGTATCGATACGTTTATGAAAGGTATCGACATCTTTGAAACGATTACACAGCCTATTTTCGTCAAAGAGGGGATAGTCTTCCCCATTTTGATTTTTCACTTTCTCTCTCACCATTTTTGACAGAAACTTTCTCTTTATCTCTTGAAAACTGATCTCAGCCATTTCTTCATCAAACATCGTCATTTCAGTTCCTATGAACTGAAAATCAACACCAAAACCCAAAAATCTTCTTTGATCGGAGTTCTACTAGCTAGTTCAAGAGGAATCACGAAGGAAGGGTTGAGGTAAACAGTAGCTAAGAAAGAGAATTGAGCAAAGAAGGACTCAGAACACTTTTACCAACTTGGGTAAGTTCATTCCTAAGCTCGTTTCTCTGTTTTTAGCCTTCATTGTGTATAAATCAAGAAAAAGAGGATTTAGATTACTGTTTACGAAACCCTAAAAATTGGGAGTTTTTTAATTCATTGTTTGTATTAATAAATTAAAGGGCTTTGATAGCTATTGGTGTTGAAATAACTGAGAATGGCATGAAAGAGAAGTGAGCTATTGGTATTGTATCAAAACTGAGAATGGCAGTATGTTAGAGAGAGAGAGAGGGTAAAGGGTAAAGAGAAAAAGAGAGGAGTGCGAGAGTATCATGAGCATATATTGCATATGCACGTACATTATCATAGATTGTTGAATCTGAGTTTGTATGTGTATCCAGGCACAGTAGTCGAGACGGAAGGATCTCCGCCGCGAGGAGGATACCGAGAGGGTGGTTTCCCACCCCAAAATAGTGAGTGAACACATTCTTTTCCCTTCACCTCATTTTATGTTATTTTTGAATAACTATAATGCTAGAGATGATAGCATATGAATATGTATATATATAACTAAAATGAGGAGGCATTGGATGTATGTTGTGTGGTGACCAAGATGGCCCCTTGTTTGTGATAGAGGTAGGTTTGTTATGAAACCTGGATTATCATGAATGTGAGGTTAGAGCCCTAATATATATTTATTGATATTGTGATTTTAAGGCCGAAGGCTAATTTTCTATATGTTTGTGAATGTGGCATAGTTGAGTATAATGGTAGGGGTGCCATACTTGTTTTATATTTTAGCCTTGTAAGCCATAGATTATGTTTTGGCCTTGTAAGCCATAGATTCTGTTTTGGCCTTGTGAACCACCAGTTACTCGATTTGCCCTAATGGGCCATTGAGATTGATTTATGATTCTATATGCTGTGTTATTAACTATATGTGGATAAGGATTATCCATACAGCTCCTGTGGAGTAGGTGAAATCCAATAAATCCCGAAGTATGGATTGACCATACAGTCGAAGGTGGGATGGGTGGAATCTACATGTTCAGGCTAAAGTATGCTAGCCTTATACTGATATAATAGTATCCCAACCAGGGTTGCAGATTAGCCATACAGCTCTGGGGTAGTAGATGAGATCCTATAGATCGAGGGGATATATATATTTGATGTCATATTGGTTTTCTAGATATGTATATGATGTTATATTTCACTATGCTTGCTTTTTTATTACGAAGATTTTTCGTAATTAATGTATGGGCCTCTGATTTATGTTTTTGTGTATTTGTCTACTCACTGAGTATTTTCTCAAATACTCATCCCTCACTTTCCATTTTAAGTTATTGTAGTCGGACGCGATATAGTATAGCTGAAGCGAGATTTTAGCATAATTTTCAGGTAATCGACTCAGGTTTTTACTTTATGGTCCACTGAATTGAAAAATATTTATAATAAAGTGATTTGATGTATTTGGCTTGACAAAGAATATTTTATAATGTATTTTGAGAAGAGACAGATGTTAATATATGTTTGGTTAAAAATCTTCTATTTTGTATTATTTTATTTGAAAATGAGTTTAAAAACAGGTACTAATGCCTTGTAGTTCTAGGAGTACATTCTAAGTGATAAGATATATTTTTGGGATTCGTGATGATTACCATGTGACCGACTAAGAACGGGATATGATAATTTTATTGGTATCAGAGCTTTTGGTTTACGAGAGAGTTGTGTTTTTATTTTTGAACTCTCTCGATTTTGGCTATTGAAGATTTCTGAATTTGATGATTTCATTGAGATTGTGTCAGTGGATCATAGATTGAGTCGTGTCAATTATGTTTTCTGATTTCTATTGATTTTTTTGTAGAATGCCACCACGGCCCTAGAGGGAAAAAGGTAGACCACGGAGGAATGTTGTGATTAGAGATGATCATGAGGCATCATCTTATGCTCCATCATCTGCTTTTGAGCAGGAGCAAGGTCCTGTGGATCCTTTGCCACAGACGCAAAGTCATGAAGGGAATGCTTATTTTTCTTGGTCACAGGAGACGTGGAACACATTCATGACGTTTATGAGTGCACAAAACTTAGTGCCAGATCCAAATCAAGCTAAATCGTCTCGATCAATGAGAAAGTTATTCAAATTGATCAAGAAAGTGAGACAACTTGGAAGTGTTCCTTTCTGTGAAACCAATGATGCTTTAGAAGCAAATAGATGGCTGAGGGTGATGCAACAAAATATAGATGACACGGATTTGTCAGATGAGAAAAATCTGAGAGTGGCTACCAGATTGCTTGAGTAGAGTGTTAATACTTGGTGGCAGAATATTTTTTTGAGGCTGAATGCTAAGCCTACCTGGATAGATTTCTAAAGAGCCTTTCAAGAGAAGTAGTTTAAACACTTCTAAAGTAATCAAAAAAGGCAAAAGTTTATGAACTTGAGGCAAATGGATAGCATGGTAGTAGATTATAAGACTCAACTGAGACAGTTGGCAGAGTTTGTTCCAGAACTTGCTACTGAAGAAACTTTGTTCCAGAGTTTGTTCCAGACAGAATACCAGTGACCAATAGGTAAAGTTATGAGGAGGTAGTACAGTTGGCCCTTCGAACAGAATCGTTAATTGGGGAAAGAAGGTCTAGGGCTGGATTTCAGAAGAGAAAGGACCTCAGTGTTTCAGTGGGTCAATCTTCAAAGAAGAGTCGCAGTAGTGGATCTTCGAGTAGCCAGTCAACAAGTCTTGAGATTTCTTTACCTTTTTTCCCTAGAGAACAGAGATCGTCTCAATTTGGTACTTCTACCTTGGGACCAGGGTGATCAGGCCCGAAGTTATCCGACAGTAAGCAATGTCCTAACTGTAGGAGGTATCATAACGGGCCTTGCAGATTACCTCTCTAGTGTTTTCATTTTGTCCATGTGGGTTATATGAAAAGAGATTATCCTAGCTTGGGGACAACAGAGACTGCTAGCCAGGTAGGGTAAGATATGAGATTTTTTGGTGTACAGTAGCACATGCCTCAACCACAGTATTCAGGTGCTCACTAGTCTAGATCAAAAAGTGGGTCCACTCATCAGGGTAATTAGAGAAACCAGTCACAAGTTCAAACTCGAGTTTTTACAATGAATCAAGAGCAGGCTCAAGTTAATCCAGATGTGATTACAGGTATGGTGATGATTTTTGATCATCCAGTATATATTTTGGTTGATCCTGGTTCAGATAGGTTATTCATTAACATTGCATTTGTAAGGCACACTAATAGGAACCTGGTACCTTTAGAACAGAGTTGATTGTTCATACGCCCTTGGGGTAAAGATTACTTCGGAATAATGTGTTTAGTCGGTGTGAGATCTGGATAGGAGATGCTGCTCTTGAGATTGATTTGATTCTGTTAAGAATCTAGGATTTTGATACCATTTTGGGTATGGACTAGTTATCATAGTACTATACTGCAATTGATTATTTTAAAAAGGTGGTGACCTTCAGACGGCTAGGAGAGCCAGAGATTATTTTTTCGGGCGAGCGGAGAATACTTTCTTCCTGTATCATTTTGGTGATAGAGACTAAGAGATTGCTTCAAAGAGGGTGTCAGGCGTATTTGACGCATATGAGGGATAGATCAGTTTCAAGAGTTAGTCTAGAATAGGTGCCAGTGGTTAGAGAATTTCCCAATGTGTTTTCGGAGGAATTACCTGGATTACTGCCAGATAAAGAGTTTGAGTTTTGTATCGACCTGGTACTAGGGACAACACTAATTTTGATACCATCCTATCGTATAGCACCTGCAGAGATGAAAGAATTGAAAACTCAATTAGAGAACTTGGTCGAGAAGGGCTTTATCTGACCGAGTATGTCACTTTGGGGTGCATCAGTTCTGTTTGTGAAAAAGAAGGATGATATATTGAGGCTCTATATTGATTACAGACAGCTCAATCGAGTGATCATCAAGAACAAGTATCCATTGCCGAGGATAGATGATCTATTTGATCAATTATAAGGTGCAAGTTTGTTTTTGAAGATTGATTTGAGATCGGGATATCATCAGCTCAGGATTAGAGAGGATGATGTCCACAAAATAGCAATCAGAACTTAATATGGCCATTAGAAGTTTCTAGTTATGCCATTTGGATTAACAAATGCACCTGCAACATTTATGGATTTGAAGAATTGGGTTTTTCACCCGTATTTAGACAAGTGATGTAGTCAGACCTACCCTAGTTGATCAGATCAGGCAGAGCCAAATGTCATATAGTGAGTTGGTCAGAGCGTGCCAGAAGATTAAAGATGGCAAGGAGAGTGACTTCTATTTCACTCAGGATGGGACCTTGACTTTCAAAGGTCAGGTTTGTATACCCAGGGACAGAAGTCTGAAAGAGGTTATCTTAGAGGAGGTCCATAGTTCTGCATTTGCTATGCATTTGGGTTACTAAGCTATACCTTACCATTAGAGAGAGTTATTGGTGGTCAAGGATAAAACAGGATATACCCCAGTTTATGGCTAGATATTTAATATGTCAGTAGGTCAAGGTTGAGCACCAAAGACTTATAGAGACTTTACAGCCTCTACTTATACTTGAGTGGAAGTGGGAGCACATTGCCATAGATTTTATGGTTGGGTTGTCTCGAACTCGGGCAGGTCACGATGTGATTTGGGTGATTATAGATCGACTCACTAAGTCAACTTATTTTCTGCAAATTCGAGTAAATTTCTCCTTAGAGAAATTAGCCAAGTTGTATAAGTCAGAGATTATCAAGCTGCATGGAGTGCCAGTTACCATTGTGTCAGATCGGGATCCCCGTTTTACACCTTCATTCTGGCATAGACTTCAGAAAGCTATGGACACTCAGTTTACTTTCAGTTTTTTATTTCATCTTCAGACTGATGGACAGTTAAAAAGGACCATCCAGACGCTAGAGGACATGCTTCGAGCATGTGTTATTGAGTTCTCAGGTAGTTGGGATACGCACCTATCATTGATAGAGTTTGCATATAATAATAGTTATCAAGCTAGCATTGGGATGGTGCCTTATGAGGCTTTGTATAGTAGAAAATGCAGAAACCCAGTATGTTAGGATGAGGTAGGTAAAAGAAAACTCAATAATATAGAATTGATTGAGATCACCACTGAGAAAGTCAAGTTTATCAAAGAAAGATTAAAAACAGCCCATGATAAACAGAAATCCTATGTTGATACTCGGAGGAGGGCATTGGAATTTGAAATAGGTGATCAGGTTTACTTAAAAGTGTCACCTTGGAAAGGTATAATCAGATTCAAGAATCGAGGAAATTTACATTCTCGATATATTGGACCCTTCGATATTGTGGAAAAAATAAGTCCAGTAGTCTATAAATTGGATTTGCTATCACAGTTGAGTCGGATACATGATGTCTTCCATGTATCTATACTCAAGAAGTATGTGTCAGATCCAGCGCACATACTTGAGATACCACCGATTGATTTGAGAGATGATCTTTATTGTGTGGTACAACCAGTGAGGATACTTGATTAGCAAGAGTGAGTCCTGAGGAATAAGACTATTTCGATGGTAAAAGTCTTATGGTAGAGTGCCACAGTTGAGAAGATGACTTAGGAGTCAGAGAGTCTGATGAGACAGCAATACCCACACCTTTTCCAATGATAAGTTATGTTTTTAGCCTAACGAAAAGGTTTTTGCATATTCTATATGACGTATGTTCTATTTTCATTACTGTTTTATTCTATAAAGCTGTAGTTTCTTCTCCTAGTAATGAATAACAAGTGAGGTATTCTAAAATACCTTTATTTGATTATTAGGGAAAA
>JAVXUL010110822.1:0-18207 GCA_035590515.1 Trichilia minutiflora
TCCAATTCGAGTGCCGTTTGTGGCATGATCATCTAGATATTACAAGCTTTCATTCAGTACCAATCAATACTAATTCTGATACTGTTACAGTAACTATAGCAAAATTACCAAAATACCCTTAGCTTATTTCTATTTACTAAACTGCCCCTGAATCGAGATATGGGATATTACAATAAAACCCAAGAAAAAATTTGTTTCTTAACTCTCTGGATCAAAATTCACTAAATTCTCCCTTGAGTCCAAGTTCATGCAGTAGATAAGAACAGAAATGAATATTTCCTCAAAGAAATAATAAAGAAATCCTTGATTGTAAGTTTTTAATAACTTTTTGAGATTACATGGTGCACTATAAAGTGGTAGCATTATGAGAATATTACTAGTAAATTAGATATGAAAGTGGATTTTGAACAAAAAGGGAATTGATGATAGTCGACACAATGTACAAGGGAAGTCACCATTAAGGGACGTCAAAATGTGCTTTTAGTTTCTTCCTTCTTCCACTAGAAACTAGGTTAACAGAATTCGATGGAGAACAAATGACACACTGCAACAAAAAGACAAAATACTCAAGACAACTCTAGCAATTGAGGGTATTATTCTTAGGCAAAAGATATTGTTACTACCCTTAAAATTTTTGGTTAAGAGGATAGAGACGCATATTTTTCCTATCTTAACCATTTTTAGAATTAACTAAGAGGAGGTACATAAATTTAAGATGCTCTTTTTGTCTTAATTAACTTTGATCTTAATTGACTTTGATAAATCTTAGATGTTCTGCTTGTCTTAATTAACTTTGATTAAAATTTTTAACGAATTTAATGTTTGAGAGAACATTTGAGATATTCCCCCTATTTGAATTAATTTGATTGAAAAGTTTTTAATTATTTGCAAGATACTCTAAAAGATGTTTTGGACTAATTTACAAATATATTAAAAATTTAGGCCAAATTTGTTAATGTCTAAACCTTACCTTTTGGGGTCAAATTGCAAATGTTTCATAAATTTTGCCTAAAACCAAAAGACAATTAATTTAAGTCAATTTGAGAACATACTAACAAATTGGTCCAAATTTGTAAGTACCCTAAATTATATTCTTTGGTCAAATCATTTTGGGTTAAATTGTAAATATGTCAAGATGAGAAATTAGGTTTTTTAAGAGTTTTATTATATCAAAAATTCTTACAAAAATGCTCTCATAACCAATCATAACATAAGTGCCAAACAAAAGGAAAAAAACTAAAAATAAATCAAGAAAGAATAAAGAAAATACCCAAAACTACAAAACACCATTTTTACTTATAAAAAGATTAAATTTTAGCATGGTCTAATAATTAACAAAACCAAAACAGGAGTTTAATCAAAATTGGATAAAATACAAAAATATGAAACTTTTATATATTTGAGGATTATTGTTTATGAGCCAAATTTAGAACTATAAAACATAAAATACGTGAGTCTCGTGCCTAAATCTTAAGGGTATATTGATAATTTTATACTTTTGCTGTACATGTAATTGTACTTGCATTGTCTATAGTTGACACGCCATCATGACTGTATATTTATTTTGAGGATTTAAGGTGATTAAGATAAAGTTTTGGGATCATAAACACAGGAAAATGACGATTTTTGCCCTCTTCTACAAGATTCTCCTTTACATTACTTAAGGGAAAAATGATCATTTTGCCCTTTTTCTATAAATAGGGGGCCAAGGCCCCAGATTTCACATTTTGCTTCTTCTTTCCTCCTCCCCTTCTCCTCTCTCTCTTCCTTACGCATGCTCTCTCTTTCTCTCTAAACTTTCACTCACATTTTGTCACATTTCTAATTTCTATTTACTTGTCATCACATCCTCCGTATCTAACTTTTCGAGGGTGTTAATTTGATGATAAAAGCACGAAAACCAAAAAGAGGAGTTAGTGTTTCCATCTTAAATTTTGGGGTTTTCGACTTCTAAGCAAAATCAAGGCAAACTGACGATACCACACGGTTAGTGACATCATTTCTAACTCGTCTATAGCTTTCATTTCGCATTTTAACCAATTTTTATGAAATGAATTTTACTGTTTATCTGGGTAAATTTTGACTAGATTTACTGCATACATTTGATTTTCATGCTTCGTTTAGCTTGTAGTGAAGTCGAGTAAGTTGATAGAATGTGAGAAATGCAAATTTGGAGAAGTTTGGTAAGCATTAACAGTAACTAGGTTACTGTTTAGATAAGTATATAGGGTCCGCTCATTGTAATCATGAAACCAAGTTGAAATACGTTTGTTTACCCTAAATATGAGTTCTTAGTAATGATATATATAGATAATTAGGTGAATAACGAGGGTTTTAATCGGTTTCGGTATAAACCAATTTTAGGAAACCCTGATCAACGTGCATTTCATGTATATAAGTTCATTCTAGATTTAGAAATGTATATTGATATGTTTTGATATATATGATTAGGCGATGGTGCATGATCGAGGAATTCGCGTGACGTGTCGAGGAATGAGGGTAATTAGGGAGTGTATACCCTCCCTAAGCAGTGGGTGAACACCTTTATGTTTTCTTGTTTTAATACGAGCTTATAATATTCTGAAATCGTTTACAAATATTTTTATAAAGTTAACCTCATATATTTAATGTTTCTGTTTTACGTATTTGCTTATGTATATGTATATGATTTGAAATGATATATATTTCTGATGTGAAAAGGCCAGAGGGCCAGTTTGATGTATGTTTAATAGATTTATTAATCCTCATACTATTGTTCTATTTCGGATCTATTTAATTTGTATGATACATATATATTAGTGTTGAAGTCGTGAGGGCCAAGATACTATTGATGATAACGGCCATAAGGGTCGAGATATTTATTGTAGCTATAGGGTGGTAGCCTGGGGAAGTCCATTTGGATGTGGACACCTAGGTGAGTGATATATGTGGTAGCTTCGGGTTAGTCTTGAAGTCCCAGATGGATAAATCCAAGAGGGGGGTGAATTGGATATTTTAAAAAATTAAAAATAAAAATTAATGTGTTCATTCAAGAATATAAAGAGAGAGAAAAACAGAGAAATGCACACTCGATTTCATAGTGGTTCGACTACACGTCTACATTCACTCTTCTCAGTTGAATCCACTCACACCGAGGATCACTATCTCCTTGTTTTTACGGGTCAAGTGAAACCCAAATACAACTCCTTCTTTCACGAGTGAAGGGCAACAACAAATACAACTTTCTTTGAATGAGTGAAGTGTAACCCAATACAATATATCTTTCTCATCACGGGTGAAGAGAAACCCAAAATTAATTCAATAAAAATTAATTGTAAAGACTCTCAAGAAGAGTAAATAATCAATATGCTCACTTCTCTCACTAGAAATTAATTACAGATAATAACACAGAGAGAATAAAAATAGAAAATTACAGAAGAATGTTTGATTACTTTGATCAGTTTTTATTTAAAGCACTTCAACCAACCTTTGTCTTCAAATCTCGTCGAATATATATCTGCATTCAATTTGCTTCCATTAGCTCTATGATGTGCATTAATGACGACAATAAATGTGCCTGAACTAGCCGTTACAGACTTGATTTCTGCTAAGGTATCGATACATGTCTTTAGGGTATCGATACGTTTAAGTTACAGACGATGAAGGTATCAATATGTTAGCCATTTGTATCGATACATGTTTACATAAAAACGATGATGTTCGCCACAAATATGTTGATGCAAGCCTCAGGGTATCGGAATGTTTGAAAATTTTTCAGGGGAGATGATTGGTCAGGGTTCCGAAACCTTTTCACGTGAATAAACACCTCTTTGTCTTCAATGTATCGATACGTTTCCCAGGGGTATTGATATGTTTGAGTCCAGATTGAAGGTATCGATACCTTTGAGCCAAGGTTTCGATACTCAAGCTTTGAAGTAGCACTGTAGCTTAAACGTGTCAATATGTTTAAACAACATATCGATATATTTGTGCCTTGGTAAGTTTTCTTGACGCTTTGCCTTCATTTTTCTCACCTCCAAATCGTATATTCTTTTCAAAAGACCAAGTGAATTATATTTGTCCATAAATAATATATAATCATCTCATACATACATAATTCACATTTGTTATTAATTTTGGCATCATAAAAAACCAAGAACATATCAAAAATCAATATGCCATCAATCTTATGTTAATATCAAAATTCATTTTGCATCACCAATCTCCCCATTAACACATCAATTTCCCAATTAATATTATCATCAAAAAATAGCTTGCGGCCATCAATCTCACCCTTTTTTTATAATGAAAAAATATATGCATATCAATTTTGTTCTCCCCCTTTTTGTAAACATGCAAAGAAAGGTGACATGCTTGAATCAAATGTGAGGAAGATATAACGACGACATAAGAAGTATGAAATAACATGCTATATATCAAAAATAAAAGAAACATCCAAAAACAACCAAGTATCATAAAATATCCATGTATAAAACATAAAGAAATAATCATCCAAACAAAAGTATCAATAACATAAAATAATGATCCAACAGAACATATCAATCCTCGTTTGAATCAATAGTGGCAAAACGAGATAAGGACCCTGTCTCGAAAGGTGGACGCATACTCGTAGGAGTAGGACACGGAGGAGGTGGTTCAGGATGAAATGGTCGAAAGTGAGCATGAGGAGGTGGTTGACAGCATGAGGAGGAAGGGCAATAACCAGAGAAAGATCCTAGAAACGCTGCTATGGACGATCGCAGCCTGCCAATCTCACTATCAAGCCTCTCCTCGACTTCATCCATCTTCATATGTAATTCTGTGCACTGAAGGATAGAGTTGTTCTTTTGCTTTTCCACCATCTTTCCCATGGTATGCATCACCTGAAACACCTCGCTCATATGAGTATCAAGTTTTTACACAGCAGTTATCACTGTCAACTCAAGAGAGGAAAAATAATCAAAAAGTCGCTCGATCTTATACTTCAAGATGGGTGCAGGAAGAGCCAAAGGAATGGAGCTACTCAACTACGTAGAGGTAGTGGGAGTTGTCTCAATAACAGGTGGTGGAACACCTACTGTATCAGAAGCCATGGTCTGCTCTACTGTAGGAGGAATAGAAGGAGCTAGACTACCCACTTCTTACTACTGTTGCTGCTGCTCTAAGCCTGAACCAGATGGAATATTGACTGAAGCATCCTCGGTCTTACCAACAGTGCCCTCGATAACAACTAAACCAGATGGACTACCAGTATGCATTGGAACCCATACTCTCAGAGCCTGTTGCTCGTAGTGCATCTTCCAAAGAGTGGTCTCGCTCAACATACTCGAGGAAGGTGGTTTCTTGCTGTCCACACCAGCCAATACATCTAGGGTCATCTTTCGTATCAACTCTAAGATAGGATATCTATAATGCAAATTGTAACACTGAGATGTACCCCATGTAAAGGTTGTAATCATCTAATATGCAAGATTTGATCACTGATGGGTCATGATCCTCTCCATCCACCACATGTCCTCCACGAATATCTCCGCAAAATTCCCGAAATGAACATTTAGGTTATAAGCCACTATCAAATGTAGGATGCGTTCATTCAAGTGACGTTTAAAAGGTTTATTCTCGACAGCCTGTAACTCCAGGTCCTTGAAAATAATCCTACAGGCGTCAAGCGTATTGAAGGCCGAAGGAATGTAATGCTCTCCTCTCGAAACTATCCTGAACTGCTCTACCAAAAATATCTCATCCACCACAAACTCAACTCCTCTCACCCAGGTATGAAACTTGGCCACCATATTTCTACCAGTGTCAAGATCTTTGATATCTAAGTTTGAATAAAATAAACATACCAATTCCGGATAATACTCCTCCTTAATCTTAAGAAATGGTAACCACCCAAAACTAGAAATCTGATATAAATATGGAAAATGCATCTTTTCAAGAAATTCAAACTCGATTACCTGGCTAGGAGTGACTATTCAATTGGCAAACTGAGTCATGAATCACTCTTACTGTTCTTCAGATGTAAAGCCTTATGGATTTGGTTCAATGGGTATAGCAGTCGATGAGGATTTAGGAGCTTTGCGTTTTCTTCGTTCTGATGGTGTGGGAACCTTCATTCTTGGAGGCATTTTGCTTAGAGAGAGAAGAGTGAAAAGGTTTTTTGATTCTCTGAGAGATGACTGAGAGAGTAAAATAGTTGTATTTCTATAAGGATGACAGTTTAAAGTAATGGTTTTTGAAGAATAAATAGAGATTGAAAATGGTGAGAGCTTATGAGTGACGATTTCCAAAATCGTAGAAAGAGAAACAAAAATTTTGAATTTGAAGAGGTGGAGAAGATGAAGGGATTTGGCGGTTATAAAAATGAAGGGTTATGCCCTAACTCAAAACGATGTAGTTTTTGGCTTAAATTGAGCAAACGTGTCGATACATTTTAAAAGGTATCGAATGTTGTGATGTTTCTGCCTCAAGTTCATCATAAAAGTATCAATACATTTAAGAAACCCTAGAATGTGTCAATACTTTGAGTCGCAAGACTCAACAACTCCATCTCTAAAGTGTCGATACCTTTTAGAAAGGTATCGATACGTTGAGTCTAAGTTCCAGAATGTTTGAAATGTGTCGATACACCAACTGAAATGTATTGATACTCGGCTTGGGGTATCGATACGTTTAAGAAAAATCATCAAGCACATTTAAGAGAATAGAGAACATGTCGATACGATTGACTAACGTATCGATATGTCAACCAAAAACGTGTTGATACGATAAAGAAAAATCATCAAGCACGAGAAAACAACTAACATGTCAATATGATTTATGAACGTACCGATACGTTGATGAATTTCAGCAACAAAATATTCGAACACTTCTGAATAACCATAAACAAGACATTAAACGCTTTTAAGAACACAAATCAAAACATGCATAATCAATACACATCATACCAAGATTGTTCCTCAAATAGCAGAAACAAGTTTTATCTAAAGATTTTGTAAAAATGTCTGCTAGTTGATTCTTGGTATTAATATATTCAATACACACATCATTATTTTGTACATGATCTCGAATAAAATGATATCGTATCTCAATATGCTTAGTATGAGAATCATGTACGGGATTCTTAGTTAAATTTATAGTACTTGTGTTATCACACATGATGGTAATCCTATCTATATACATGCCATAATCCATTCATTGATACTTACTCACCCATGTGACTAATGCATTCCCTAAGAAATGATAAGCACCACTAGTGCTTCTTCTATCAATTTTACAGCCCCCAAAATCTATATCCAAATAACCTTTCGGATGAAATGAATCATCCTTGGGATAAAACAATCCCAAGTTAGGTGTACCTCTAAGATATCGAAAAATTCATTTTACAGCACTTAAATATGATTCTTTGGGGTTTGACTGAAAACGTGCACAAACACATACACTAAATAAGATGTCGGGTTTAGATGTAGCAAGATATAACAATAAACCAATCATGCCCCTATAAAGCTTAGGGTCAACACCCTTACCTTGCTCATCTTTATCCAAAGAGGTGGATGAACTCATAGGTGTGTCCACGTGTTTACCATCTAAAAGTTCGAATTTCCTCAACAAATTCTTTACATATTTAGATTGGGAGATATAAATACCATCCAAAGTTTGTTTGATTTTTAAACCCAAAAAAAAAATTTAATTCTCCCATTATACTCATTTCTCATTAATTTTAAAAATTCTTCACATAATGAATCATTTGTCTTACCAAAAATGTTGTCATTAACATACACTTGTATAATGAGTATGTTATTTTCTTTTGATTTTATAAAAAGAGTTTTGTCAACAATCCCCCTATCAAAATCATTCTCTAATAAAAATTTACTAAGCCTCTCGTACCAAGCTTTAGGAGCTTGCTTTAAATCATAGAGAGCTTTAGTCAATTTGAAAACATGATTTGAAAATTTTTGATTTTCAAAATCAGGAGGTTGTTCAACATACACTTCTTCATTTAGAAAATCATTAAGAAAAGCATTTTTTACATCCATTTGAAAAAGTTTTAAATTCTTAAAATATGCAAAAGTTAAGAGAATTTGAATAGCTTCTAGTCTAACCACGGGAGCATATGTTTCATCATAGTCTATCCCTTCCTCTTAGCTATAGCCTTGAGCAACAAACCTAACTTTATTTCTAACAATGTTTTCATGCTAATCTAGCTTGTTTCTAAATACCCATTTAGTGTCAATGATGGAATGATCACTAGGTCTTGGAACTAAGTCCCAAACTTGGTTCCTTTGGAACTATTTTAGTTCCTTTTGTATTGTCATGATCCACTCCTCATCCATTAATGCATCATCAACTATGTTTGGATCTAAATGAGACACAAACGCAAGGTTTTGTATTTTCTCAAGATTTTGAGGAAGATCTCTATATGCTCTTCTAGTTCTAATTCCTTGAGAGGGATCACCAATTATCAACTCTCTAGGATGATGAGATGCACACTTCCAAGCCTTTGAAAGTTCCCTAGAATGCGACTCTACATGCTCTTCATGCTTTTCATTTGAATTCTCACTCAATCTCAAGTCATTCAACTTATTAGACACATCTATCTCTTCATTCTTCTCTTTAGCAAGCATTTTAATCAATTTAGGTTCTAATTCATCAAAAGTCACATGCATTGATTCTTCCATAACTCGAGTTCTCTTGTTATAGACTCTATATACCTTGCTTATAAATGAATACCCTAGAAAAATTCCCACATTAGACTTAGGCTCAAATTTTCTAATATTGTCTTTGGTGTTATGGATGTAACAAGTGCATCCAAAGACTCTAAAGTGTTGGATTTTAGGCTTCCTTTGGAATACTAACTCATAAAGAGTTTTTCTTAAAAATTTCCTAATCAACACTCTATTAGAAATGTGACAAGTTATGTTAATCACCTCAGCCCAAAAATATTAAAGTAGCTTATATTCATTGAGCATGGTTCTACCCATCTCTTACAAAGTTCCATTCTTTCTCTCAGCTACCCCATTTTGCCGTGGTGTTCTAGGTGCAGAGAAGTTGTGAGTGATCCCAAATTCATCACAAAAAGCCTCAAAATCATGATTTACAAACTCACCACCTTGGTCACTTCTAATCTTCACTAAATGGTAACCAAGTTTATTTTGAATTCTCTTAAAGAATTTTCTAAATGCATCAAATACGCCGTAATTTTTCTCTAAGAAGAACACCCAAGTGAACCTACAGAAGTCATCAACGATGATATATATATAGTATTTCTCACTAAGTGATGCAACTCTATTTAGATCGAAAAGATCCATGTGAATGAGCTCAAGGGGTTTGGATGTGAAAATGGTATTTTTTGGCTTAAATGAACTTCTCACTTGTTTGCCTCTTTGATATAGTCCACATGTCTTATCCTTGGCAAACTTGAGACTAGGAAGGTCCTCTAACATATCATGCTTTGATAATTTCCTAATAAGGTCCATGCTATAATGCCCTAATCTTCTATGCTACAACCAAGAATCATCATACACCACTTGTAAGCATACAGAAGATTCAACACTCATTTTATCTAACTCAATCACATAAGCATCTCCTGTTCTAAAAGCATACAAGATTTTCTACTAGCATCATCAAAAACATCACAAGCATCTTTCAAAAATATCACATTATAACCAATGTCATACAATTCAGATATGCTAAGCAAGTTATACTTAATTCATCAACTAGCAATATATCAGAAATTGTCACATTGTTTACCTCAATGGTGCCAATTCCATTGACTTTGCCTCTGCTGCTATCTCTGAATATTACATCTTTTCCTTTCTTTTTCATGAGATGTACAAATAGCTTCTTGTTCCTGGGCATGTACCTTGAACATCCACTGTCAAGAAACCACTTGACTTCTTTGAGAGTATTCTTCTTATTCTGCTCCTACATAATCAATACTCATTTACTTTGGTACCCATTTAACTTTGGGTCCATAATAGTTAGTCCTAGACTTTGAAGCATCAACATCAATTTTGGAACCTTTGGGAATCTAAATTAATTTCGGACCATTGTAAGTTTTGTTCCTTATGGAACACTTGTTAATGTGGTGTCCTTTTCTACCACAGTAATGACAATCAGAAAGTAATTTCATTTGACTTGACGCTTTCATAAAGTAGTTTGAATACTATTTTTGCTTCTTATTAGGTTTGTAACCAATCCCAACTCTATCAAAGATCATTCTTTGACTACCTAGTAATTTGTCTAATGCATCCTTTCCTAGAGTGAATTTTGTTAAAATTCTTTTTAGTTTAGTAATTTCATCACTTAGTTCTTTGTTCTTAGCCTTTTCTACATTCACTTCTATATCACATTTACACACGTGATCTTTTGATTTTAACAAGTCATTTTCCTTAGCTAGCACGCAACATTTTTGTTTGTTTTCTTTGTATTTAACACAAAGTTTTTCAAAATCACATTTTAGTTTATCATACAAGTCCAACAACTCATCATGCATAGGCTCATTATCACTATCTAAACAAGTGTCATAATACTCAGAGGAGGATTTGGAAAGTACCTTTTCATCCTTCTTGACCATAAGGCAGAGATTGGCATGCTTGTTTTCTGATACTGAAGAGCTGTCACTCTTTGATCACTCATCCCACGTCACCTTTATAGCTTTCTTCTTCTTCTAATCCTCTTTTTCTTCCTTGAAGGATATTCCGATCTAGTGTGTCCCGGTTTCTTATACTCGTAACAAATAATATCCCTTTTTTTTTTCTTTTTCTTTATCCTCCTTATACTTATTTGATTACTCTTCCTTCTGGAACTCTCTTCTTCTCTAGTTCTTCTTTTTGGTTCTATCTCTATTGAACATTTTCTTCATTCTCCTAGCCATTAGCAGGAACTCATCTTCTTCTGAGGAATTTGCTGTTCTGTCATCTTCTTCTTCCTCTTTTGTGCTTTTGAGAGCTATGTTCTTTTTCCCACTTCCTTTATCATCATGCTCGTTCCTGTTAGCTTCTAACTCATACATCTTCAAGGAACCCAATAATTCTTCAAGGGGAAGCTTGCTGAGGTCATGAGCTTCTCTTATGACTGTCACTTTCGCCTCCCATGTCTTGGGCAAACTTCTCAGAATTTTATTCACCAAGTCCATGTTTAAATACGACCTGCCAAGAGACATTAAACCATTTGTTATGTCAGTGAAATGAATAAACATATCTTTGATTGACTCATGACTTTTCATTTGAAAAGTTCATAGTCATGCACAAGCATACTGATTTTAGAGTCCTTGACTCTACTAGTCCCTTCATGGGTGACTTCAAGCATGTCCCATATAACTTTTGTTGTGTCATAACCAGACACACGATTATACTCTGACCTATCTAATAAATAATAAAGTACATTCATTGCTTTATCGTTTAACTGAAATTAAGCTTTCTCTTTAAGAGTCCACTCAGACTTTGGTTTTAATTTTCTCTCTCTAAAGATTGCATCTATGATCATGAGGGGTTTGTAACCATCCTCTATGATGGTGAGGATTTTGAAATATAAGGTACTTAGGAAAATTTGCATATACTTTTTCCAATAAGCGTAATCAGACCCATTGAAGAAAGTATGTCTGTTTGTAGACTGACCCTCTACTAACTATGATGGTATGTTTGATGAGGATGCCATTAAATCTACTACTCACAGGTTTTTTAATTCTGTATGAAGTGAGTTTAGCTATGATATCAATTGAAGTCGCAGGTGGCTAAATCCAAGAGAGGGGTGAATTTGATATTTAAAAAAATTAAAAACAAAACAAACATGTTCGTGCAAGAATGTAGAGAGAGAAAAACAGAAAAATGAACACTCAATTTTATAGTGGTTCAACTACACATCTACGTCCACTCTTCTTAGTTAAGTCTACTCACACCAAGGATCACTATCTGCTTATTTTTACGGGTCAAGTGAAACCCAAATACAATTCCTTCTTTCAACGAGTGAAGGGCAACCACAAATTATAATTTTCTTTGTACAGGTGAAGTGTAACAAAATACAATAAATCCTTCTTACTATGGGTGAAGGGAAACCCAAAATTAATTCAACAAGAATTAATTACAAAGACTCTCTGAAAAGGTAAATAATCAATATGCTCACTTTCTCTCACTAGAAATTAATTACAGAGAATAACACGGAGAGAATAAAAATAAAAAATTGTAGAAAAATATTTTGATTGATTTGATCAGTTTTTCTTAATGCACTTCGACCAACCTTTGTCTTTAAATCTCGTCGAATATATATCTGCATTCAATTTGCTTTCAACGGCTCTATTATGGGCATTAATGGCGGCAATAAATGCACCTGAACTACCTGTTACAAACTTGAATTCTACCAAGGTATTGACATATATCTTTACGGTATCGATATGTTTGAGTTGCAGATCTTGAAGGTATCGATACGTTAGCCATTGTATCGATATATGTTGACGTAAAAACGATGATGTCCATCACAAACGTGTTAATGCAAGTCTCAGGGTATCGGAACGTTTGAAAATTTTTTAAGGGTATCGATACGTTTGTCCATGGTATCGATTCATTTGAGATGATTGGTCAGGGTTCCGAAACCTTTTCACGTGAACGAACACCTCTTTGTCTTCAACATATCGATATGTTTCCCAAGGGTATCGATACGTTTGAGTCCAGATTGAAGGTATCAATACCTTTGAGCCAAGGTTTTGATACTCGGGCTATGAAGTAGCATTGTAGCTTAAATGTGTCGATATATTGAAGCAACATATCAATACGTTTGTGCCTTGGTGAATTTTCTTGACACTTTGCCTTCATTTTTCTCACTTACAAAACATGTATTCTTTCTAAAAGACTAAGTGAATTATATTTATCTATAAATAATATATAATCATCTTATGTATGCATAATTCACATTTGCTATTAATTTTGGCATCATCAAAAACCAAGAACATATCGAAAATCAATATGCCATCTCAAGGTGGAGAGTGTTGTAAAATGATCCAAAATGCACAAGAAGGAGTAAATAAACTGAAGCAACTTGGCTGAGGTAGTTAAATCTAGTAGATGAGCTGGCAGATGGAGAACTGGAGTATCTTTTCTGTTATTGACAGTTGGAGGGAGTTGCTAAAGTTGTATAGCTGTGGTAGAATGGAAATGATAGTAGTGAAAAGCTATAAAGGGCTATTTTTTCTGAGAGATTTCTAACTGATCATTGTTTGCATTTCTGAAAATCTTGATGAATAAAGATTCACTTTCTTCTAAAATACTCATCTTTGCAATATCTTCCTCACTTGAATTTTTCTTTATTTTTCTTGTGCTTTGCTTTGTTTTTCATCTGGTACTTGCTAGTGTGTTCGTGGATTAGTTTTCTGGAATTTGCAGATTGATTGTGGTGCTAGTTTCTTGGAGTTGAGGTCTGAGTTCATCAACAACAAGAGTCAACATATCTCTAATAAATCCTTGGCCCCATGATACTGAAAACAAAGTTATTTTCCTATGTTATTTGACTTTAATACGTTAGATATTTGATAGATTCTTTAGTATTATAACTTAAGGAATTAATGTTGGAATGAACCTACATATGTCATACGACAACAGGTTTAATCATTCTTGAACATTTTTAAAGAATAATTATTATGCTGTCTTCTTTAACCACCAGACCAAGTGATAAAGAATAGAAATGTAGAAGAACTAAAGCCAAGGTTCTAGTAAGCCTGTGATCTCCTTGTTGTTTACAACTCACTAAGAAAAGAAAAGAAAAAACCAGCAACTAAAGATTCACACCAGAAAACAAAATGCAACCCAGATTCAAGAAAGCTTCTCTTCTTTTATTAATTTCTTGCTCTCTCTTTTTTTTTTTTTTTTTCAGATTTCCAGCATATATATTTCACCTAGTTACAACCTACGGTTGATAACACCCTTTTCGAATCTTAAAAAATGACAAAGATACCTTTGATTATAACTGTCAAATAACAGACTCTTAGATATAATCTCCTATTACTGTTTTCTAAACTAATAAACTGCACCCTAAGTAAATTTGATCAATCACCAATTCCTCAATCTCCACCTTGATTAATCAAATTTACATACTTCACGTGCACAACTTTCTTCTTTCTTCAAGCAGTTTCCAGTTATTTAAACTTAACCAACAAACTACTCTCTCAACATACCAGTTCCCAGCAACATTATCTCTCTGAGCACTTTCTATACCAGCTTACACCAGTCAATCAGAAACTAGCTCTAAGTTCAGCATACTTTTATAAAACTAAAACTTACTCAAAGGCACAACTTTTGTCAAATCGTCATCCACATTCATGTTAATTTGTACCTTTAACAGCTTCACTTTTCCTTCTGCAAGCATATCCCTTATAAAATAAAGTCTGACCTCCGTATGCTTAGTCTTTTTTTGATAAACTTGGTGTTTTGCTAATTGGATAGCACTCATGCTATCAAAAAATAATTTAGCAACTGAAGACTCAACATTTAACTCAGCTATTATCCCTTGCAATCACATAGATTCCTTCATAGCTTCAACTACAATAATATACACGGCTTTAATTGTTGAAAAAGCATTAATATGCTGTAAAGATGCTTTTCAACTGATTACACAACCTTTGAATTTAAACACAAATCAAGTTAATAATATTCTCTAGTCTATGTCAACAACATAATCTACATGCACATATCCTTACAGTTCATCTGAATTTTTGACACCTCTTTCATACACCAAGTTATAGCTTAAACTATCCTTGATGTATTTTAACAATGATTTAATAGCTTTCCAATGTTCTGGTCTAGGATTATTCATGAATCTGCTCACTAGACTAACTTCATAAACGAAGTCAGGTCTAGTACACAGCATTCTAGACATAATACTCTCAATAGCACTTAAGTAAGGTACCTTCTGCATTTTCTTTTTCTCCTCCTTAGTATTTGGACATTGACCCTTAGAGAGCCTAAAGTGTGAAGCCAATGGAATTGAAACTTGTTTTGTATTGGACATGTTGAACATGTCAAGTACTTTCTTGAGATAATTTTCTTGTGACAGCTTCAGAATTCCCTCATTTTGATTTTTGAAAATATCCATCCCAAGAATTTTCCTTGCAGGTCCCAAGTTCTTCATGTAAAACTCTTTCATCAGTAGATCCTTCACTTCCTGTAATTTGTTCTTATTTTTACATGCTAAAAGAATGTCATCCACATAGATCAGTAAGAAAACCATTTCAGTTACATTAGAACCCTGGAAATAAACACAATGGTCATACTTACTCCTAATAAAACCATATTTCTTCATAAAACTATCAAATCTAAGGTTCTATTATCTTGGTGACTACTTGAACCCACATAGAGATTTCTACAACAAACACACCATGTTTTATGTACCTTTTTTAACAAAGTTTTTAGGCTGCATCATGTATATTTCTTCATCCAAAATGCCATGAAGAAATGCTATTTTAACTTCTAGATGTTCAAGCTCCAGATCAAACACAATCACTAAAGAAAGAAGCGGCTTTATTATCACATGGCTCACAACTGGTAAGAACACTTCAGAGTAGTCAATGCTTTACTTATAGCCCTTTGCCACCAACCTTGCCTTATACCTTAGATTCTCTTCTATTTCTTTCTCAACCTTAAAAATCCACTTACACTACACAATCCTCATATCAATAGGTTTGTTTACCAGAATCCAGGTCTGGTTTTTGTTCAGTGAGTCTATTTCTTCTATCTATCTGTATCTTTTCCTTCCAGTTCTTCCTTTACTTTCAATGGTTTTACTTCTAAAACTTCCTCAGCAGCTATCAATGCATAAGTAATCAAGTCTGGATATCCATACCCGGTGGCGAATCTGATTTGTCTCCTGATCTTGTCCTTGGTCAGGTTATAATCTAACTTACTTCTAGTTTGTATTATCTGATTATTACAATGACTGAGGTCTTTTCTGTTGGATTTTAAATCCACCTTTTCATCATAGCTCTCTAGTTCATTTTTATCTTCATCAACAGATTCAAACTTTACCTTAAAGTGAGGTTTCTTCCTATGTTCTTCTTTGCCTTCAGATCTCTCATTTGCCAGCTCATATTTAATAAACTTAACATCCTTACTAATAATGCATCTACCCTCCTTACCATTGTGACACTAAATTTTCCATCCTTTAACACCTTTAAGGTACCCAACAAACACCCCTCTCACTGCTCTAGTATTTAGCCTTTTGTTTAACAAGTTCTAACCTTTTCTCACCTAAGTGTCCCAACCTATGATGCCAAAGCATTAGCTTATCAACTTTGCCAGAAGTAGTACTCACATCACCTGTTATAACCTCACCTTCCAAGGCATACATACCATTCCTTCTTCTAGCTTTAATTAGTACTAAGGCACCTTTACATACCTTCAAGATACCATTTTTTGCTTTGAAGGTGCAACCTACTTCTCTAACATTCCAAGAGAAACAAGATTCCTTTTTAAGCTAGGAACCAATCTGACATTTTAAAGTTCAATCAAAGCCCCATTGCTTATTTTCATTTTGACAATACCAATCCCGTTTACATCACAAGTCATATTGTTTCCAAGCATCACCTTCCCACTATCTTTAAGAACAAGATTTCAGAATAAAGACTTACTTGGGCATATATGAAGGTGAATCGTGAGTCCAAGATCCAGTCTCTTGCTTCAGACTTTGCATCTTAAGTGGATTCTTCATCTTGAGTGGCCATCAAGAGGAACGCTTCTTTAAAGTTTACTTCGATCACCATAACAGAGTCTTCTTTCTTTTCAGTTGAAGCTACTGATCTCAATTAGATTTTGTACCCAAGTATAGGTAGTCTTGTTGTAGAATAATCGATTTCAATTTGTCTTAATTTTTAAAATTATAAATTTTAAATTAATTTATTTGTTACTTATATAATAAATGTGTTTATTACTTTGTTTGATCTTTGTCTAATAGACTCAAGTTTTTATTAGAGATATGCCCTAAAATCAATCGTGTCATATGGTTTAGGGTCATTATTTCTTATGTATATACCTTTTATAATTATCTATAAATTATTTACGATTAATAAAATAGTATTATTCTATCTTACATTGTGTTCAGTTATTGATTTATTTATTTCTTTTATTTGATGTGAGATATGTCCATGACTGTATTATGTGTCAAGATTCTATCTCTAAGGAGTTATAGATATGATAAAAGAATCTTTGATTTAAATACATTCTAAAACTTGTTCACGGTTGAGGTAGTGTCACGAAGGACAATAATATTGTATAACCGGTATGTTTTGTTGCTGCCAAATATTAATATTGGATATTAATAGTTAAGTGATGAGTCTCATGTCACAAAAACATAAATATGAGTGTCACATTGGTGAACGTGACACCAAACATGACCAATCACGATAGAATCACATGGATGATTATCTACAGTCAATGATTTATCGCACAACCGTACTAGTGTACCATTAGTCCTTTGACCTGAGATATCGTAATTGTAATCTGAAATGAGGCACATCGTTCACTTATGTATATTGTACTGGGCTAGCCACGCTTAGTGAAAGAAGCTTGCTGGCAGTGTGTTCTTGTTACAGAGAGTAGGTGATGACCAACATGAAATCTGGTAGCTCATATGTTGAAGCTTAATTGAAGTTTTGATCCTATGATCGAGTTAAAGGTTTAATGATTCTATGGTTCGCACTCGATCGGGAGTTGACAGTAGAGGGACTGTACTACACGTAAGTACGACTATATGGGTTTACTTGAATTTTTATTCTCTATGTTCTAGGGGTCATGATATCTTGCTAGAGGTGACTCATGATCATTGAAAACTTTGAATATAAGGGGTTATATCGAAGTGATACAACTATGTTCGTATATTCTTAAGTCCAATTCAAGATGAACCTAGAAAATTTTACACATAATCCAGAAATTATTGATGGATGAAATATATATGATTAAGCTAGTTAATGATATTTCGTATTAACTAAAATAATATTGCTACGATATGTTGATCAGTAAACAATTTTATTCTTTATTGTAAAGAATAAAGTTTTTCGGTAAGGACGCGCTAACACTCATTAGTCTTGAAAATATTTAGTGGATACTTGAATGACACATGGCACAATAGTTGTTTGTTAAGTGTCATCATCTTGTTCTTTACTTTTAATCCAATGATCAAGAAAAATATATAATTATTAATTATGGTAATATATATATATATATATATATATATATATATATCTATTTT
>JAVXUL010110842.1:0-34346 GCA_035590515.1 Trichilia minutiflora
ACTTAGGCAGGCCATTATACGATTTGGGTGATTGTAGATCGACTTACTAAGTCAGCTCATTTTCTATCAATTCGAGTAAATTTCTCCTAAAATTGGTCAAGTTGTATATATAAAAAATTATCAGGCTACATAGAGTGCCAGTTACCATTGTTCATTTTATATTTTGATTATGACCTAGACTTCAAAAAGCTATGGGTACTCAGTTGACTTTCAATTCTATATTTCATCCTTAAACTGATGGACAGTAAAAAAGAATCATCCAGACGCTAGAGGACATGCTCCGAACATGTGTTATTGAATTTTTAGGCAATTGGGATACGCACCTATCGTTGGTAGCGTTTGCATATAATAATATTTATCAGGCTAACATTGGGATGGCACCTTATGAGGCTTTGTATGGTAGAAAATAGAGAACCCCAGTATGTTGGGATGAAGTTGGTGAAAGAAAACTGATAATAGTAAGTTGATCGAGATCACCATTGAGAAAATAAAGATTATCAGAAAGAGATTGAAAGCAGCTCAGGATAAACAGAAATCCTATACTGACAACAGAAAGAGAGTATTAGAATTTGAAATAGATGATCAGGTTTTCTTGAAAGTATTGCCTTGGAAAGGAATAATCAGATTCAGGAATCGGGAAAAGTTGCACCCTTGATATATTGGACCCTTCGTCATTGTGGAAAGGATAGGCCCAGTAGCCTATAGATTGGATTTGTCAATTTCAGTTGAGTTGGATACATGATGTGTTTCATGTATCTATGCTCAAGAAGTATGTGCCAGATCCATCGTATATACTTAAGATACCACCGATCAATTTGAAAGATGATCTTAATTGTATGGTACAATCAGTGAGGATATTTGATTAACAAGAGCGGATCATGAGAAATAAGACTATTCTAATGATGAAAGCCTTGTGGCAAAGTTTCACAGTTGAGAAGATGACTTGGGAGCCAAAGAATCTAATGAGACAACAATACCCACACATTTTCCAATATTAAGGTATATGTTTAGCCTAAAAAGGAAAGTCCTTATATTTTCTTTGTGACGTATATTTTATTTTTATTGTTATTATTTTTCTATAGAGGCTGTAGTTTTTTCTCCTAATAATAAATAACAAGTGAGGTATTCTAAAATACCTCTATTTGATTATTAAGAAAAAAAAAGGGAGCTGTATGCCTTACTATACTCTTTTGTTACTACTTATCATATACATCATGTAGAATTTTGAGGATAAAATTCATATAAGGGGAGAGAATTATAAAACTCGTCCCTTAGAGTTATAGGCATTATTGTGAAACCTTCATGAGATTCTATACTTGATATTTAGTGTAGATCAGATGTTAGACGATGTAATAACATAAAGTTATATTTAAGGAGGTGTGTGGTATAGAATATAAGTTTATGAGAAAGGATTGACCTTTTGACACTAAAATCATCTCCAATTGAGAAAAAATTTATTTTTGTAGAGCTCAAAGAGATCTTTCCATTGGTATATTATGGGTTCCGTGACAATATTCGAGTCAAAAGTTATGGCCATTTGAAGTAACAGTCCTCAGAAGAAGGAGAAGAGACAAAGGTATCGATACCTTTGTAGAAAGGTATCGATACCTTTGGAGAAGGGTATCGATACCTTTGGAGAAGGGTATCGACACCTTTCAGAGTTGAGAGCCAAACCCAGGGTATCAATACTTTGAAAGTATGATGAACAATAATAGGCCAAACATATCGATATCTTGTAAGATAAATAGTAATAGTATCAAACATATCAATACCTTGGCAAGGGTATCGACACCTTTGTGACGGAGGAGTGCGTAATTGCGATAAAACATATTGATACGTTAAGAAAAAGTATCGACACCCTGTAAGTATAGTAAACAGTGAATAGCCAAAGGTCCCGATATGTTTTGGAAAGGTATCAATACCTTTGGACAGGTTACACGATGTTTCTGGAATGATATTTTCGTCTTTTCATAGCCCCTATATATACAGATGAGGGGATCGTCTTCCTTATTTTGTTTTCTCCTTTCTCTCTCATCTGGAACACTTCTCTCTTTGTCAAGGACAGAACTCAACCATTTCTCTTCCAAACTCCACCATTTCAGTTCCTATGAACTGAGAATTAACACCAAAACTCAAAAACCTACTTTGATTGGAGTTCTAGCAGTTAGTTTGAGTGAAATCATAAAAGAAGGGTTACGATAAACAGTAGCTAAAAAGAGAGATTCCACCCAAAAACAACTTCCAAGCTCACCTGCTAGATCGGATAAGCCTGTTCTTCAGCTTCTCTATCTCGTTTGAGTTGTCATTTTATATAAATCTAGGAATAAAAAGCTCGAGTATTATTCATGAAACCCTAGCATTTGGGATTTTTCTAGTTTATCGTTTGTATCGATAAATTAGAGGACTTTGGCTTCTATTGATGTTGAAATAAATGAGAATGGCATGAAAGAAAAGTGAGAACTAGTGTGGATAATGTATGATAGTATGTTAAAAAGAGAAGGTAGAGAGAGAAAGAGAGAGAGCATTAGTAGCATGAGCATGCATTATATCATGCACGTAAATTATTATAAATAGTGAATCTATATTTGTATGTGTATCCAGATGCGACAGTCAAGGCTAATGGGTATCCATCGCGAGGAGGACATCTAGAGGGTGGTTTCTCACCTTAGTAGTGTGAGTGGATACACTTTATTTATTTCGTCTCGTTATATGCCTTTAAATGATTATTATGCTTGGTATAGCATAGAATGTGGATATGTATATATATGAATATATAACTTAAATAAGGAGGCATTGGACATATTGTGTGGTGGCCGGGTTGGTCACTTGTTTGTGATAGAATAAGATTGGAATGAATCCTTGAAATTGTCATGAATGTAAGGTCAGAGGCTTATTATATTATGTTTTGTTGATATGATGATATTATGAAATTGAGGCCGAAGGCCAACAACAAATGACGTTTTAATGATTGTTATGGATGTAGCATAATCAAATATGTATATGTATATGAATATTGGCTAGGGTGCCATGAGATATAGTTTTGACCTTGTGAGCCATAGATATAGTTTTTGGCCTCATGAGCCACAGATATAGTTTTGGCCTTGTGAGCCACTAGTATTGTAATTTATGAGTTGTGTGCCATGTTAGTGATATTATATGGGTGAGGATTGGCTATACAGCTTAGAGTAGAGTGAGTGGAATCTAATAGACCCAAGAATATGGATTGTCCATGCAGTCCAAGAGTGGATGGGTGGAATCCAGCATATTTAGACTATAGCATGCTAACTATATAAGCTTACATAGGCACACATTCCCAACCAGGGTTGCGGATCACCCATACAGCTCAGGGAGAGTGGATGGGATCCTATAGACCGAGGAATTACATATATGTTTGATTTATATTGACTATCTCAGTCATGTTTAATATGTCATATCGTCCATACTTTGATTTTGATGATTACGAGGTATTTTCATAATTAGTGTATAGTTTCATTTGTTATTTCATTATGTTGTCTACTCACTGCGTATTTTTCTAAATATTCACCCTTCATTTTTCTATTTCAGGTTAGTGTAGTTAAGAGCAATATAACATAGCTGAAGCGAGTTTCAACAAATTTTTTAGGTACTCGACTCAGATATGTGTATCATGGTCCACTGAATAGAAATAAAAATTGTATTTATGATTTTGTGTATTTTGCTTGGTCAATAACTTATTGTAATAAATATTTTTAAGAATGTTGTTGTGTGATTGAAAATCTTCTATTGTATTATTTTTGAAAATGAGCTTGAAAACAAGTACTAATACTTTTCGAGTCCTAGGGGTGCATTTTAAGTAATAGGATGTATTTCTGAGATTTGCGATGATTGCCACGTGACCGATTAGGGTCGGAGCGTGACATGGTGTCAACTATTTATCTTAAAAGGATGAAGTTTGGGAATATTTAACTTAGAGTTCAAGTTAGTCAAGTCAAATTTTCTTATTTGATTTCATTCATTTATCTTATATCGCATAAAGAGCCAGCATCACTTGATAACATTTATGTTAATGTATTTAAAAGCTAGATTTACCTGATATTATTCAATTGGAGTATAAGGTCACTAACTACTTATATTCTCAATGAAACCTATGATAAATTACATAGAAATTACTTCAAAAAACTTTTAGCTTATAAAGATTTAAACCAAAGATGATATTAGAAAATCCTTTGCGAAGACTACAAGATTATATCTTAGACATATCTAACCTATTGAAAGTATGCCAAGTTGAAACAGAATTGTCAAAGCCAATCTTGTCCTAGAACAATCTTCTTCAAATCCAAAAGGACCTTATTAAGGAAATATGTTGTTTATTTCACCATTTGCATCAATACATCCTATATGGCATATAGATTTTTCTCAATTTATAAAGTAAAATGCCAAATTTCCCATGAAAGGCATTTGTGACATCCTTGGAAAAAAATAAAATTGAAAGGATTTGTAATAATTAATTTAGGGCATGTGGTAAATTGTGAGGACAGGTGAAAAAATGGTAGTCATTAATTTTGTTGAAGAGGCAGGTGACAAAAGTAGGGAAATGAATGAATGAAAGAGATAAGAAGAAGATAGGAGACATAGTATGGCATGAATGGAAGAAATGAAATATATGAATGATGATTATGATGAAATGTTGAATTTTAAGTCAGTTATTATAACTTTATTAAAAAAAATAGAATTTTTTTCATTCTTTGAATTTAGAAGGTGTAAGGAACCGAAACAAAGGAGAGAGAAAAAACAGAAAGGTAGGAAAAGAAAGGAAAGAAGAAAAGGGGAGGAGGAGAATAGAAAGGAAAAGAAAGAAAAGGGTGAAGAAAAAGGAAAATTGAGGGAAAAATTATAAAGTTTTATAATAATTTTTACATAAATTTTATTGATTTGTTATATTTAAAAATTAGTAGGATTAAGTATTGATTTTAGATAGATAGTATAAATATATAATTATTTTGGTTGTGTGTGTGTGTATGTTAAGAAATTGTTAAGGAAAAATATGAATATATTTAGTTAATGATAAATTATTTGTTATTTATATTAATTATAGGAATAAATATTATATCCAATTAGTCAAATGAATTAAGACAGTACAAAGTAAATAAATCATATATGATTTTATATTAAGAAGTTTTGAAACTATATTTTAGAAAGTTATTTTGCTAGGTATATAAATCGTAAATGATTTTTATTAGAAATAATTTAAATTATTTTATATTATATTTATTTTATAAATAAATTATTTTTTTAAATGAATAATGTATGAGGACTGCCTCTTAAGATAGGCCACGGGTTATAAACAACCCATTCTAAAAACAAAATATCACATATAGTACAAAGTACAACATCCAAATTGTTACAAAGAAAATAATATTTTAGTAAATAATTCTATTTTAATACGTCGATGTGAAGTTTGTTACAAGTGTGATTTAAGAATATAAGAAAAGAAAAAGGTTTTGGCTCAAAGTCGGTACTTATGTGACATGATATGTTAAAGCTAGGTCACCAGAACAAACAGATGACTTTTACATGTAATATTATTGTTTGAATACACCGCACAAATAAAACATGATATGATATATTAAATAAGTTATCGAGATAAACAGGTGATATTATTTGTGATTGGATCACCGAGACAAATAGGTGACATTACTTATGACTAGGTCACTGAGATAGTTGGGTGATACTATTTGATTAAACTGTTTATATAAAAAAAAAAAACTTACGTTTTAATAAAAATTTATAAAGTTATTTGTTTTTATCTAAAATAAGTAGTTTGAGAATGTATGATTAAGCTAATGATTTATAAGTTTTTGATAAATTTGATTCTATGTTACGAAAAAAAAAAAAATCTAAACATATGAATCGAAAAATTTATATGATTTATTTATTAAGTTGACAACTCACCCTTTTTTTTAAATTATTATTTTATAGATAACATTGCTTAGTAATTGGAATCCATAAGAATGTTGGAAGATAGATATAAAATAATGAGAATAAGATTGTAAGTTTATTGGCTTATGTGTAGACTTAATTATTAAGTTTTATTTTATTTTATTGAAATAAGTAAGAATAAGAGTTGTAGAATTTAGGATGTTTTAGAAAGAGGCAATACTATATCTAAAGGGCCAAGCTAAGTCAAATAGTATAACTTGGAGAAATCTAAGCTAAGATGCTTACTCGAAGTCATATGAAGATAACTGCAAATTTTTTTAGCTCCTTCAGTAAATAAAAGCTAATGGAATTTTGTTAAATCTATAATGACAAGTAAAGTCAAATAATGTATCTTGGATGAGTCTAAGCTCAAAATGTTAGGCTTGAAGTTACATAAAGAGAATTTATGATCTCTTTAGCTCACCTCAAATATCAGAAACTGAGGGACTTTTATTATAGTATAAATTTAGCTACATATGTGGACATGAAATAAGATATCACATAGTTCAAGTCCAAACATACTTTGCAAAAAGTATGGACCTGATGAAATTTACTCTAAACTACTAACCACAAATTGTTTAAGATGGATTGGTTTAAGGTGGATTAAAAACTAGCCAAGTAGAAATGTTATTCTTAGTACTCCAGGTCAGAACAAAATAATGGTTTCCACAAAGAGAAAACCCAACGATAAAATGGAAATCTTGTCTTCTTGAACTATCGTTTTATACTCAAAAATAACTAAGAGACCGTCAAAAGGAGAATGACACATAAAAAGGACTATTTAAAATTAATAAAACTATAATACGTAACTTATGGAGGATAAGGTGTGACATGTGCCATACCTATTATTGCATGAAATTGATGACCATAAATGTTTTTGATGGTGAACAAATAAATTGATTAAGTGATTATTTTAAATTTATTTTGATTATTTTGATTAATTAAGTTAAAATTAAATTGATTGTTTAATTATGTAATTGATCTAATAAATTAATGAATTTGTGATGATGAACATTATTCAATTAATAAATAAATTTGAGTGATTAAAAATAAAACTAAATTGATTACATTACAGTGGCTTTAAACTATGAGCATACATAATTGATTTCATAGAGAATTATTGCATTTATGGTTAAAAGAACGAGAAAGTTGAAATGTAGGACTAACGAAAACACGACTTCAAAATATCGATGCTTAGACATAAAAGACTAAGTTACACAAAGAAACACATGGAAATATCTATACATATAACAAAAGTATTGATACTCATTGATGAGATGAAGAAGAGAAGACATTAAGGAGTCCGATGATCGATAAAAGATGAAGCATAGTATCGATATATAACAGAAGTATTGATACACATCCTAAAAATATTGATACATGCATACGTGACAAAGAATGGAAGATGAAGAAGACCACGAGTATTTATACCCATAAGCATTCGATACACATCCTCAAAAATTTATACAAGGGTACGTGACAAAGAATAGAAGATGAAGAAGACTATGAGTATCTATACCTACAAGTATAGAGATTGATACTTGATTATCAGGAATCTCGAGTGTCAATATTTAGGCCTCAAATATCGATACATGAAACATAAAAAATTTCAAAAAGACAATATGTAAAGAAGGGTTGATATTCAAGCTTAGAGGATCGATATGAAAGCTCAATACAGGCAAAAGTATCGATACACATTATAGTTGTCAAATTATAATGACTAGTTCAAAAGTATTTATTGTGCGGCTTAATTGCAAATCAGAGAGCCGTCGGAGCCATAAATTCTTCAATTATTATAGAAGACAACAAGAATTTGCAAGTATTAATAAGCAAAAAGAACAAAAAACTTTCTCTTATCATTCCTAGATTCTTATGTTATTCTTTAACCTTAATATTTTTCATATTCTAGAGGGAAAGGTTCATTATGTATTCATTTTATATCTACTCTTTTTAGAGAGTTAAAATTTTCATCCTAGTGATTCCAACATTTGGGTTACTCTTTACCCAACCAAAAAGAAATATTTGCATTAAGTTACTTTTCACTTAATTACAAAGGAAGACTGTAAGGTGGTTACCCTTCACCGTCAAAGAATGAGTTTGTACGTGGATTACTCTTGATCCAAAAAATTGAAGACAAGTAGTGGAATCTTGATATGGAGTTGAAAGCTTAGAAGAGTGGATGTAGGCACGTTGTCAAACCATTATAAATCCTATTTGTCAATCTCTCTCTTTACTCTGTTAACTTACTTTACTATATTCCTTTATTTTTAATTTAATTGTATTGTATTGTCTTTAATTTGCCATTCATCATATTAATCGCTCATATTAGTTGTATAATCACTAATTAGTTTTTAATCTTGCCATTAAGTCCAATTTATCCTCTCTTAGGTGTTTGTATCTGAGCTAATAGATATATGGTAAGTACCAAAAGATAACATAAAATAAATAAATTTTTAAATGTCATGTATCTACTTTAAAGAATAATAAAATATTATTCATAAAAGGAAAGATATAAGAGCAACTTGGAATAATAAGATCAAGGAAGTCCCTTATATATAAACATACTTTTCTTACGATAAAAGAAGAAATAATCTTCACAACTTTACCACATATTTTATTTCTCCTCTTTTTTAACTAAATTTTTTCACAAAAAAAATTTTAGGAATTCCAAAACTTTATTATATTTGCTAACTTAAACATAAAAATGGATTCACTAGAAAAGTTACAGAGTCTCCCTCTTATCTAGGACTTAGGTCGTAGATAAGGAAGAAGAAAGTTGATATCTAATGACTAGTATAATGAATAGTATTAAATAAACAATTTGATGAACAGTAATTAAATAACAATGTCTTAAACATTGTTTTTATTTTGTTTTTCCCCTTGTGTAAATGTATTTCAACTTAAGGGTATTTTTGTTATTTCTCAAAACATACGTTTGGGAGTTAATATTAGTTGAATAATTTGGTATTAGTGTTTAACAAATATTTTAAGGAATTTGAATGAGTTTGATTGAATTTTAGAAAAGTTGTACTAAGGTCTTCACCACTTATCCAACCTTCAAACATAAATTTTTGATGATGAAAAACCTGATTGATGACAAGTTTATTTCTACTGAAAGAGAACAAAAATATGATATGTAAAAAGAAACTAAAGTGAAATCTGACTTCGAATGAGAGAAAAAATAATATTAGAAATAGACTGAGGGCTCATGTCACTCCCCGACCCTAGTTGACCATATGGCAATCGTCGCGAATCCCAGAAATACATCTTATCACTTAGAATACACCCCTAAGACCCGCAAGACATTAGTACCTATTTTCAAATTCATTTTTAAAAATAAGATAAAATAATATAATATGAAAGATTGTTAATTATACATGTATCAACATTTGTATTTTCTCAAAATATGATACAAGATATTCCTGACTAAGCCAAATATATAAAATCACTTTATTACAAAAAAATTTTCGTACAATGAACCATAATATAAGAACTTGAGTCGAGTACTTGAAAAACTTTACTGAATCACACTTCAGCTATACTATACCACGCCCAACTACACTAACTTGAAATGGAAAAGTGAGGGGTGAGTATTTGAGAAAATACTCAGTGAGTAGACAAATCAATAAAAACAGAAATCAGAGGCCCATACATTGATTACGAAAAATCCTCGTAATAATCAAATCAATCATAATGAAATGTGGTATCATATACATGTCTAGAAAATCAATATAAGAGCAAATATGTATAGCCCCTCGATCTATAGGATCCCATCCACTCCCTCTGAACTATATGACTAATCCGTAATCCTGACTGGGTATGTGTATCCATGTATAATATCCCTCAGTCTATAGGATCCCATCCACTTTCTCTGAGCTATATGGCTAATCTGCAACCCTGATTGGGATACTATCATATCAGTATAAGGCTAGTATGCTTTAGCTGGACATGTGAATACCACCCATCTTACCTTAGACTGTATAACTAATCCATATTTCAGGGTCTGTCAGATTTCACTCACTCTACATGAGCTGTATGGCCAATCCTCACATATATATATAATCAATGACATGGCACACAAAATTATAAATCATTATCAATGGTCCATTAGGACAAATCAAATAACTAGTGGCTCACAAGGCCAAAAATATTATCTGCGGCTTATAAGGCCAAATTAACAAATATGGCACCCCGGCCATTATATACACTCAACTATATCACATTCACAAACATATATAAAATTGGCTTTCGACCTCACAATCACAATATCATAATATCTCAAGCATAAGCACAATAGGGCTCCAACCTCACATTTATTGCAATCAAGGATTCTAAACAATCCTAATGCTATCTCAAGCAAAGGGCCAACCTGGCCACCACACAACATACATCTAACGCCTCTTCATTTCAGTTATACATATACATATTCATATACTATCATCTCTAGCATTATAATTATTCATAAATAATATAAAACGAGGTGAAGGGAAAGGAATGTGTCCACTCACCGTACTGGGGTGAGAAACCATCCTTGGGATATCCTCCTCGCGATAGAGATCCTCTCATCTCGACTATCATGCCTGGATACACATACAAACACCGAATCATGATTTGTCATAATGTGCGTGCATGATTCAATGCATGTTCATGCTACTCTTGCACTCCTTTTTCTCTCTCTCTAATATGATGTCCTATATAAAACCATGCTCTATTTATAATTCTCTCATTAATTCTAACACTAATAGCTATCAAAGCCCTCTAATTTATCGATACTGCTGATAAATTAGAAAAACCTCAATTTTTAGGATTTTATAAACAGTGACCCGAGCTATCTATTCCTATATTTATAAGAAATAATAGTTTAATCAGAGAGATAGACTGAAGAATAAGCTTACCCAAGCCTATAGACGAGCTTAGAGTCCTTTGTTGGCGATCCGACAAGTGGAACTCCGATCAAAGGAAGTTTCTGAGTTCTGGTATTGGTTCTAAGTTCATAAGAATTGAAATGATGGAGTTTGGTGGAGAAATGACTGAAATAAATTTTTCACAGTGGGAGAGAAATGGGTCTGTCGAAACAAAGGAGAGAGAGAGAATGAAATAGGGAATTGGGGAAGATGATCCCCTGAATCTGCATAAAAAAAACTAAAATTACTAAAATGCCCCTCTAAAAATGCTCCGACGTGCGACACATCATCATATATACATGCTCCCATGTATCGATACTTGCTCACGTAATTTTCCCTCAGATCCATTAAAGTATTGATACATGACCCCATGTATTGATACTTCGTTACGCAAAAATGCTCAAGTTCGTCAAGGTATCGATACACGGTCTCCATGTATCGATACTTTCAATCAAGGTTGGTCTTCAGGCACAAAAATATCCCGAGTATCGATTACTATTCCTCAAATATCGATACACTGCAACCTAGGTATTGATATCTACTCTATATTGAGCCATACTATTCATAAAGTATCGATACATTCTATCTCCTAGGCCATGTATCGATACATCAATACCCCAAGTATCGATACTTCCACTATTTCCAAAGCCAAGTATCGATACTTTAACACCCTAAGTATCGATACTTCTCTTATTTTCTCTATTTTGGGATAGTAACTTTAAATGACCATAACTTTTGACTGGAATGTTTTCATGGAACCCATAATATATCATCAAAAGCTCTCTCTGAAATCTACAAAAACTATGAGAACTTTCTCAATTGGAGATGATTTTGGGGTCAAAAATCCAATTCTTTTTCATAAACTCATATTCTATATCACACATCTTCTTCCAAAAAAAAATGAATTCAAGTTATCATACCCTCTCGCCCATATGATCTACACACTACTATATACACGAAAACTCATAAAGGTTTTACTACTAGACCCATAATACTAAAGGATGGGTTTCATAATTCTTTCACCCTTAATTGAATTTTGTCCTCAAAATTCTATGTGATGTATATGAGTATGCAGAACAAAAATAATACTAAGCCATACAAATCCCCTTTTCTCCTAATAACCAAATAAAGGTATTTTAGAATACCTCACTTATTATTCATTACTAGGAGAAGAAACTGCAGTCTCTAAAGAATAAAGATAACAATGAAAAGAAAGCATACGTCACATAGAAAACACAAGGATCTTTCCTTTGGGCTAAATACCTTAAAACTGGAAAATGTGTGGATACTGTCATCTTATCAGACTCTCTGGCTCCCAAGTCATCTCCTCAACTATGGTACTCTGTCATAAGAATTTCACCATCGAAAAAATCTTATTTCCCAAGACCTATTCTTGCCAATCAAGTATCCTCACCGATTGTACCACAGAATTAAAATCATCTTTCAAATTCATCGGTGGTATCTTAAATATGTGCGAAAGATCTGGCACATACTTCTTGAGCATAGATATATAGAAGACATCGTGTATCTGATTCAACTATGATGACAAATCCAATCTATAGGCTACTAGGCCTATTCTTTTCACAATATCGAAGGGTCCAATATATCGAGAATACAACTTTCTCCGATTCCTGAATCTGATTATACCTTTTCAAAGCGATACTTTTAAGAAAACCAGATCGCTTATCTCAAATCCCAATGATCTCCTCCGAGTACCAACATAAGATTTTTATCTATCTTGGCCTGCTTTCAATGTTTCTTTGATAATCTTCACTTTTTCAGTAGTGATCTCAATCAACTCAATATTCTCGAGTTTTCTTTCATCGACTTCATCCCAACATACTGGGGTTCTGCATTTTCTGTCATATAAAGCCTCATAAGGCGCCATCCCAATATTAGTATGATAACTATTATTGTACGCAAATTCTATCAATGATAGGTCCATATCCTAACTATCAAAAAATTCAATAATACATGCTCGAAGCATGTCTTCTAGTGTCTTGATGGTCTTTTCTGGCTATCCATCAGTGTGAGGATGAAATGCAGAACTAAAAGTCAATGAAGTGCCCATAGCTTTCTGAAGTCTAAGCCAAAATCGAGATGTAAAATGGGGATCTCGATTTGACAAAATGATAACTGGCATTCCATACAGCTTGATAATCTCTGATATATACAACTTAATCAATTTCTCTAAGGAGAAATTCACTCGAATTGGTAGAAAATAAGCTGACTTAGTGAGTCGATATACAATTATCCAAATAACATCATGGCCTGCCTGAGTTCGAGGTAACCTGACCATGAAGTTCATAGCAATGTGCTCCCACTTTCACTCAGGTAGAGGTAGAGGCTGTAACGTCTCTACAAGTCTTTAGTGCTCAGCCTTAACCTGCTGATATATCAAACATCTAGCCATAAATTAGGCTATATCCTGTTTCATTCCTGACCACCAGTAACTCTTTCTGATGGTACGGTACATCTTAATACTGCCCGGATGCATAGCAAATACAAAACTGTAGGCCTTCTCCAAGATAGCCTCTCTTAGCCCTCTATCACAAAGTACACAAACCCGACCTCTGAAAGTCAACATTCCATCCTGAATGAAGTAAAAGTTGCTCTCCTTGCCATCTTTAATCTCCTGGCAAGCTCTGACCAACTCATTGTCTAACATCTGGCCATATCTGATCTGAGCAACTAGGGTAGGTCTGACCACAAAGCTAGCCATCAATGCTCCAACCTCATCATACCCTAGTGATACTCTCATCACTCTCAGATCCATCAATAAAGGCATGTAGGTGGTGCGAACATGAGCCAAACTGACTGAAGTCTTCCTGCTCAAAGTATCAGTAACCACATTAACCTTTGCTGGGTGGTAGTGAATTATTAGGTCATAATCCTTAATCAACTCTAACCACCTCCTTTGTCTTAAATTCAACTCTTTCTGCGTAAACAAATATTTGAGGCTCTTGTAATCAGTAAATATCTAGTATTGCTACCTATATAAGTAATGCCTTCATATCTTTAATACAAAAACCACTGTTGTTAGCTCGAGATCATGAGTAGGGTAATTCTCTTCATATCTCTTCAACTGTCGATTAGTATAAGCTATAACCCTTTATTTTGTATTAGCACACATCCAAGGCCTCGCCTCGAGGTATCACTATATGCAACATATCCGCCTCCTAGCGTAAAGAGTGCCAAAATTGGTGCTGAAGTAAGACAATTCTTCAGAGCTTGAAAGCTTTGCTCACACTGATCATCCCATTTAAACTTAGCCTCGTTTCTTATAAGTCTTGTCAGAGGTGCAACCAATAAGGAGAAGTTCTCAACTAATCTCCTGTAATATCACGCTAACCCCAAAATGCTACAAATCTTAGTCACATTCTTTGGCTGTTTCCACTGAACTATGGCCTCAATCTTCTTTGGATTCACAAGTATCCCACTGTCAGACAAAACATGTCCTAGGAAGTTCACCTCTCTAAACCAGAACTCGTACTTAGAGAATTTAGCATACAATTGTCTCTCTCTCAAGGTCTGAAGTACTACCTTGAGATGCTAAACATGTTCTCTCTTATTACTCAAATACACAAGTATGTCATCTATAAACATAATGACAAACTTGTCCAGCCATATTTATCAAATCTATGAATACTGCAGGTGCATTTATTAATCCAAATGGCATAACCAGAAACTCATAATGGCCATATCAAGTTCTGAATGCTGTTTTGTGGACATCATCCTCTCTAATCCTGAGTTAGTGATATCCTGATCTTAAATCAATTTTAGAAAACACACTTGCATCCTGTAATTGATCAAACAGATCATCTATCCTAGGTAATGGATACTTATTCTTAATGGTCACTTGATTGAGCTATTTGTAATCGATATAAAGCCTTAATGTATCATCTTTCTTTTTCATAAATAAAACTGGTGCACCCCAAAGTGACACACTTGATCGGATAAAGCCCTTCTCGATTCTCGATCAAGTCCTCCAATTGGGTTTTCAATTCTTTCATTTCTACGGGTGCTATACGATAGGGTGATATCAAAATCAATGTCATTCCTGGCACCAGATCGATACAAAACTTAAATTCTCTATTAGGTGGTAATCCAGACAATTCCTCCAAAAACACATTGGAAAATTCTCTAACCACTGGCACCTGTTCCATACTAACTCCTGGAACTGATCTATCAATCACATATGCCAAATACGCCTGATACCCTTTCTGAAACAATCTCTTAGTCTCTATCATCGATATAATACAGGAAGAAAGTATCCTTCGTTTGTCCACAAAAACAATCTCTGGCTCTCCCGGTGGTCTGAAGGTCACCACCTTCCTAAAGCAATCAATCGCAGTATAATACTATGATAACCAGTTCATGGCTAAAATGGCATCAAAATCCTAGATTCTCAACAGAATCAAATCAATCTCAAGAGTAGCATCTCCTATCCATACCTCACACTGACTAAACACAATGTTCTGAAAAAATCTATGTTCTAAGGGCGTATGAATAATTAACTCTGGTTCTAAAGGTACCAAGCCTCTATTAGCGTGACGTGCAAATATCATACTAATGAATGACCTATCTGAATCAGGATCAACCAAAATATGTGCTAGATGATTAAAAATCATCACCATACCTGTAATCACATCTGGATTAACCTGTGTCTGCTCTTGATTCATTATAAAAACTCGAGTCTAAACTAATGACTGGTTCTTCTGATTACTCTGACGAGCAGACCCACTTCCTAATCTAGCTTAGCGAGCTCCTGTAAACTATGGTTGAGGTATGGGCTGCTGTGCATGAAAAAATCTCATATCATGTTCTGGCTGGCTAACTGTCTCTATCATCCCCAAATTAGGACAATCTCTCTTCAGGAGATCCACCTGGCCATACTGAAAGCACTGGAGAGGTAATTTGCAAAGTTCGCTATGATACCTCCTATAGTTAGGACATCGTCTACTGTTAGATGACTTCCTGTCTGATCAATATGATCTCGAGTGGGTGAGACAATCTCTCTTGCCCTGGTTGGCTAATTGTCTCTGTCATCCCCAAACTAGGATAATTTCTCTTCAGGAGACCTATCTAGCCATGCTAAAAGCACTGAAGAGGTAATCTGCAAGGCCCGCTACGATACCTCCTACAGTTAGAACATTACCTACTATCGAATGACTTCCTACCTGATCAGCCTGATCTCAAGTCAGAAGTATCAAATCGAGATAATCTTTGCTCTCTAGGGGAAAAAGGTGAAAAAATCTCAGGACTTGTTGACTAGCTGCTCGAAGATCTACTACTGCAGTTATTCTTAGAAATCTGATCTACTGTAATATTGAGGTCCTTTCTCTTCTGAAATCCAGTCCTGGACCTTCTTTTCCCAATGAAAGACTCTGCTCGAAGGGCCAACTGCACCATCTCCTCATAAATCTGTCTACCTGTTACTAGCATTCCATCTCTGATCTCTAATTTAGCCCTGCCTCGAATTTAGCACATAAAGTTTCTTTAGTGGTAAGTTTTGGAACAAACTCTACCAACTGCCTTAGCTAAGTCTTATAGTTTGCTATCGTGCTACCCATCTGTCTTAAATTTATAAACTCTTACCTTTTCTGATTACTGTGAAAGTGCGTAATGTACTTCTCCTGAAAGGCTCTTTAGAAGTCTGTCCAAGTAGACTTAGCACTCAGACTCAAAGATATATTTTGCCACCTAGTAGTTGCACTCTGCTCTAGCAATCTGGTAGCCACTCTCAGCTTTTTCTCATCAAACAAATCCATATCATCCATATTCTGTTCTAGAGCATCAGTGATTCCACATAAAGGAAAACTTCTAAGTTGTCTTACTTTCTTGATCAACTTGGATAACTTTCTCACTGACAGAGACGATTCAGCTTTATTTAGATCTGACACTAAATTCTATGCACTCATAAATGCATGAATGTGTTCTAAGTCTCCTGTGTCCAAAAAAATGAGCATTCCCATCAGGATTTTGTATCTGTGACAGAGAATCTACAGGAACTTGCTTCTGCTCAAAAGCAGATGGTAAAGCATGAGATGATACCTCTTGATCATCTCTAATCATTACATTCCTCTGAGGTCTACCTTTTCTCCTCTCGGGTCGTGACAGTATTTCTATACAAAAATCAATATACGTTATAAAACACAATTGATTTGACTTAGTCTATGGTTCACTAACATAATTCTCATTGAAATTATCAGTTTTAAAAATCTTCAAAAATTAGAATCGAGAGAGTTCAAAAACAGAAAACTTAACTCACTTGAAAACCAAAAGCACTGATACCAATAAAATTGTTATATTTCAACCCTAGTCACCCATGTGATAATCATCACGAATCCCAAAAATACATCCTATTACTTAGAATGCACCTTTAGGACTCGTAAGGTATTAGTACCTATTTTCAAACTCATTTTCAAAAATGAGACAAAATAATATAATATGAAATATTTTCAATCATACATATATCAATATTTGTATTTTCTTAAAATACAATATAAGATATTCTTAGTCAAGCCAAATATATAAAATCACTTTATTACAAATAGTTTTTCTTACAGTAGACCATAATATAAAAACTTAAGTCGAGTACCTGAAAAGCTCTGCTGAATCATACTTCAGCTATACTATACCGCGTCCGACTACACTAACCTGAAATGGAAAAGTGAGGGGTGAGTATTTGAGAAAATATTCAATGAGTAGACAAATAAATAAAAACAGAAATCAGAGGCCGATACACTAATTACAAAAAATCTTCGTAATTATCAAATCAATCATAATGAAATGTAGTATCATATACATGTCTAGAAAATCAATATAACATCAAATATGTATAACCCCTCGGTCTATAAGATCTTATCCACTCCCTCTGACCTGTATAGCTAATTCACAACCCTGATTGGGGATGTGTGCCCATGTATAATATCCCTCAGTCTAAAGGATCCCATCCATTTCTTTTGAACTATATAACTAATCCGTAACCCTGATTGGGATACTATCATATCAGTATAAGGTTAGTATACTTTAGTCTAGATATTTGGATTTCATCCATCCTACCTTGGACTGTATCTCCAATCTATATTCCAAGGTCTATCGGATTTCACCTACTCCACATAAGCTATATGATCAATCCTCACCCATATGTATAATCAACGATATGACACACAAAATCATAAATTATTATCAATGGTCCATCAGGGCAAATCAAATAACCGGTGGCTCACAAGACCAAAAATATCATCTGCGACTCACAAGGCCAAAACAGTAAAATAAGACATGTTGGCTCATAAGGCCAAATCAACAAGTATGGCACCCGGGCCATTATATACACTCATCTATGCCACATTCATAAACATATATAAAATTGGCCTCCGACCTCACAATCACAATATCATAATATCATCAAGTATAAGCACAATAGGCCTTCGGCCTCACATTCATGACAATCAAGGAATCTCAACAATCCTAATGTTATCACAAGTAAGGAGTCAACCCAGCCACCACACAACATACATCCAATGCCTCCTTATTTTAGTTATATATATTCATATTCATATGCTATCATCTCTAGTATTATAATTATTTATAAATAACATAAAACGAGGTGAAGGGAAAGAAATATGTCCACTCATAGTTAGGAGTGTTCAAAAGTTATGGTTTTTTTAGGTATCAATCCGGATCCAAAAATTTGATACCCAAAAAATCAGATTCCGTTCAATTAGGACCGGATCTGGTTTTAAAATTCAGATCCTATTTTTAATCAGATCGAATTCGGTCCTATGTTATCGGGTACCGAATTATATTCGGTACCCAATTTTAATTATTCATAAATAAAAATCCTTCATTTGGTAACCCTAAATTTCTCAAAAGTCAAAACCCAAAAATCATTCTCTCTTTAGTTGAGATTGCCATCATGCAGTTGCTGTTGTTCCCTTGTCGATGATGAGTGCTCATCACCTCTACTACCATCATTGCTCAAACACTATACTCTGGTTCTTGATAGACGACACGTCATTGTTGGGGGTTCCTAGCTGGTTTAAACTATCGGGTTTGGCTTCGACTGTCGACAGAGAGATCTGTTTGGGAATCCACAACTTCTAATGATCGTAATCGAACAAGAACTTGCTTTCCAAGATTGAAAAGATTTCATAACTCAGCTTATCTGTGTCGATACTCGGCTCTTGCATTTCAAAGGATTGATTGTAAGCCATTTTCCTAATTGCTCTGTAATTGTTCTCGATAATTTTTTTTTTGGGTCTCTAGCTGGATTCTTATACGAATCTTCCTTTGACACTCATATCAACGTCTTTCATTCTATTGCAGGCTAAACTTACAATAAATGATAAATGTAGAACACCCTTTGCCCAATTAACACCAATCTCTTCTCCACTTTCTCTCTGTCTGTTATCTCTCTCTCACCAAAGCACGCCAAAGGTATAGCTAGAGCTATCTATCATTTAGTACATACAGGTATCAAAAGTCTAAACTAACCAATGAGTGCTCTTGACGACAAACACACAGCATAACAGAAGTTCATCGATCTGCTCTGAGGGTGTTCAACCATGTGTGTGAGAAGGTACTGCTTTGAGGGTTTGTTCACTCATTATTTTCATACTGAACTGTATCTTCTTTCGTTCTTAGAGTTAAACTCAATTTAGATTTTGGCTCTGATGTTTGGATTTGGGATTGATTTGGATTCTGCTAGACTGGAATTGTTTATGAGATTTGATTTCATCTACTATATATGCGAAAATTCTGTAGATTACTGAATGTTTCATCTGCAATTAATTGATTACAGAATGTTTTCCTCTGCTCTTCTCTCTAGCATTGACGAGCGTGGCTGTCAAAGGTTGAACAATTCTCTATTTTTTTCCAAAGGTTGGATTCTGATTCTGTTAAAATTTCGTTAAATTTTCTATTTGTATCTTGAGAATTTTTTTTCTCAGTTTTAACTGGATAAATTTTTTTGAGTGTGAATGATGTTATGGAATGAATTGATGAGTTTTGTTAGTTTCCTTTTTTGCTGCGTGAAATTTTGTGTTTTTCTTGGTGATTTTCTTTTTGTGACTTTTGACTTGCTTGATTCTATGAAAATTTTGCGTTTCGGGTGTTTAATTATGTTGTTTACCGTTAAAAAGCGTTGGATCTGTTTGGCGGGAGTGGGATTTTGCTTCAATTTTGAGCTTATATTCCGTGTGTTTTGTTTACAATCTCGTTAGTGGATTATTTTTCGTCGCTTTGTTTTCAATTACAAGCTATGATTTCTACTTTATTTGATGAGATGCTGAAAGAATTTATTAACTTATGGAATTTAATAAGACTTGAAATCTCTATGAACTGATCGCGCCTTCTTTGCCAAAAGATTTGAATTTCTCTTTATTTTTATTTGTGTGCCAGGAGAGAATGAATGTGTACGATGTGTTGTTTGGTTGCGTTTATTCGCTTGCTAATGAAATTGGTATCAACATGTTCTGGACAGTGTGGAGGTCATATTCTGTATCTAACCATAAGAGAGATCACGTAATATGTACTTAATTATCTCTGAAAATGTTTATTTTGTTTTTCTTGATGGCGGCATGTTATGTTTTTAGATAAGCGAAAGATTAGAAAAAAAAATAAGATCAATGTTTATATTGGCATGCAAAGTTGTTTGTACTGATATTTGCTTCTATGTTCTTGTGTGTCTTCAGATAATTTTTTAATTACTGACACAGCCATTTGGCTTTTGACATAGACAAGTATAATATTTGCTCGCATGAAGATTGACTATTGAGAATAGAATACTACTGATATACTGAAAGCTTAAACAAAAATGTCTTCTGCAACCAAGGCCGATAAGAAAGCTTTAGATGTAGCTGCATGGATGTTCAATGTTGTCACATCTGTTGGAATAATCATTGTGAATAAAGCCTTGATGGGTGCACACGGTTTCACATTTGGTATGTTCTTTTTTGCCATATTATTTATAACCATTCTCCCTTGCAGTATTTCTTTTTCTTTTTCTTTCTCATTTTGTCTGAACTAATATTTTAGTAGAGGACCAAAGTAAGCGGAGGACTAATCTAGTAACTTGACTTGGTTTTCTTCATTTTAGTCTTGGCGGTTAAGCTTGATACAGTGTATTTTCATCAGAATAGATAGAGAATCGAAAAATAATTCTTTTTCAACTTCATATAAGAGTAATATTGAGAGTCAATGGTTTGCTAATGCATGGCCTTGCCATCACTTGTCTCCCTTGTTCTGTTTTGAAGCTTTTTCTTCCTAGGTCCTCTCTTATTCAGGTGAAGCTAATTTTTTTTTTTAATTTTTGGTATTTGATTAGACTTGACCCTGCTTAAATTCCTCCTTCTCAGAAGGCCCTTTTGTTCAATACACTTTTTCCACAGCCTAGAATTTGATTGATCATTTTATTTTACCTTTTTTTTAGGTTAATGCTCACTGGTAGTTTAAACTTGTTAGTTTCTGTTCTAGTGTTGCATTTTTCTGGCACTAGTTGGAAATGGTTTGAGTAAATGTTGTATCTGATGATGTAACTTACAATTTTCAACTGTCTGGTTGGAATTTCAAATCAATATTTAGAGTTTAAATGTTTGGTTGGGATACAGTTGGAAAACAATAACAAATTTTAAGAGATATTTCATCCTTATAGCTGATATTTGAGATTTTTGTTTTGGATTTGTGTACAATTCTGGAAAGCTTAGAAACCCAATGAAGATGCATTTAGAAGTCACAGAAACAATGACATGTTCTTGTCTGTTTCTGCACCTACTGAAATTATGAGATTTTTCATTTTTGTGTAAAGGAAATATCTCTGCAAGGACTAGAACTTGTTTAGTATTTAGTAACAACTTTTTTGTAACAGGAAGGCATATAAATGTCAACTTGAAGTATAATGTATTCTGATCAAATCTCTAGGGATGTGTACTGAAAATGTTATAGCTGTAATTGTCAATATTAAACAATCTTTGGTTATGACGAAACTCCTGGCCATAGCAGTCTGCCTGAGCCCTGAAATTGGGGTATTACTTGTGACACAATGCACCAAAATTGGTGATACGAAATCAATCTTTGCTTGAGATGAAACTCAAACACCTTGGTAAACTGCACATGAATTTGACTTTCTCTGCAAATTCTGATATTGTTTTCAATATATTTTGCAGCTACAACATTAACTGGATTGCATTTTGGCACAACCACCTTCTTGACTACTTTGCTTAGGTGGCTAGGATATATCCAGGATTCGCATCTGCCATTGGCTGATCTTCTGAAATTTATTCTCTTTGCAAACTTCTCTATTGTGGGAATGAATGTGAGCTTAATGTGGAACTCTGTGGGATTCTATCAGGTCAGTTTATGAGAGAGCTACCAAAATTTTTCACTTTCTTTTCTGAAATCTTGGAATTTATTTATCTCAGAATTTATTATCAGATTGCAAAGCTGAGTATGATCCCGGTATCTTGTTTTCTGGAAGTTGTCTTGGACAAGGTACGATACTCAAGAGACACAAAGCTAAGCATACTATTAGTTCTGCTTGGTGTTGCAGTCTGTACTGTTACAGATGTGAGTGTTAATGTAAAAGGTTTTGTAGCTGCCTTCATAGCTGTTTGGAGCACAGCCTTGCAGCAGTATGTAAGTAACTTCTATTCACCCACCTGATCCTACAGACAAATGGCACTAATGTGGATTGGGTTTAGGGTAGTACTCAAGTACTGTCAATTTCCTTCTAGAGCTATTTTATTTTTGCGTTACTCACTATGCAAGAGTTGTGGCAAGGATTTTACTTGTCTTCTGAATAAAATCCACATTTTCTGTTTCCTAATGGTAACTCAATGTTATCATTTTAATCTTCTATGTTGTGCAGTACGTACATTATCTTCAAAGGAAATACTCTTTAGGATCTTTCAACCTATTGGGGCATACTGCTCCTGCCCAAGCTGCATCTCTGCTTCTATTAGGGCCTTTTGTGGACTACTGGTTGACCAGTAAGAGAGTTGATGCCTACAACTATGGTCTTGTATCTGTGGTAAGTTTTGTACCAGACCTCTTTTAATTTTAGCTGTAATAATGAGAATATTTTTCTTTTTTACAAGTATGCATTCTTGTGTGGATAACTTTTAGACGGATGGCTCATTCCAATCCGCTACTGTGTGTTTCTGTTATGATTTTTAATGTTCTGAACATTGTTTCATTGTTCTACACATATGTAGTCTTAAGCTCATATTTGTACATGCAGCTCTATGTATCATTCTTAATATCTCCGCTACTGTTATCATCATTTTTGGCATCTAAATTATGGTTGTGATCAATTACATCAAACTACTGAATGGACAATTAAGAGACAAAATGGAATCTTGGTTACAAGTAACTGAGGCTTGACTGATTAAGAGAGTAGGGTCGAATTGGTGCTCAAGTGTCCTTGATATGTATTCAGGGTATCTTGTGTGGGACACCAGCGTTGTGTTAAAAAGAAATTTATCATAGTTGAAAGGAAAGTGAAAAATATCTATGACATGGAGCCAAACCACGGCCCAGTTTGGCTCAAAACTTCCGTAGTTAGATGAATGGCAGCCCCAAAGTTGTGTTATTAATAACTTATTCAGACTGGTTGGGTCATTAGATTTTGATGATTGTTCTACTTGTATCAGTGATTTGTTGAATAAATAAAATGATTAGGGCCATTGAAAATTGTCATACATTAGCCAATATGACATGTTCAACACATTTGCATTGAATTACCTTTCTTAGTCAGTCTCTGCATTTGAATTGTTTTTCAAAGCCAGATCTTGACTATTTAATCCATTTGGAGTCATTTTTACTCTTGTTTGTCTTACAGAGAGAATTTTTTCCTTTTATTATATGAGCTGATTTTCTCTTAAAGGATTCTGAGGTTAAAGTATGTGTGCAATTTAAGACTTACCCTTCCATTGATTTATATAGCATAGCACAGTTGGTGTGCTGAAATGTAATTATTGTAGGATATCAAGAAAATTTTAGTACAATATCAGTTTGTACAAATACATCCTAGAAGGTCTCTATCAAGCCAATAATCCCTTCATTTCTTGTCATTTGTTCGTTTATTTTGTAGATGATGCTTTTATTTCTTCCTTTTTCAATCAATTATGATTACTTTATTTAGCAATTGCGAGTTTGTATTTTTCCTGCCGTTTATCAGCCTGTTCAAATATTTACCTGGTGTTTATTTCTCTGTATTCCACTTCAGGTTTGCACTTCTATTTAAATTTTAGATGAACGTCTTATAATGCATACAGCCATATTATGTTTTTATTCTGAAATCTTGCTTTTGTACTGCCTAGCACTAACTGTAATGTTTCTATCACCACACTTCTCAATATTGTTCGTCGTTCCCATTGGAACAATCTCCAATCTCATGGGCCCCATCATATTACTTAATGGGCGTCTGGAACAATAATAGGGGAAGGGTTAATAAAATCATCAGTGCAGGCTAGGGCAGAAGTGGCATGCTAAATTGCCTTGTGAGGAGTTTGGACATTTATATTGGCTTGTAACCTGCTACTCTTTCTTAATTGATTATAAAGGTAAACAATAAAGAAGCATTTTCCGTCTCCAAACTTGGAACAATTGTAAAGTCGTAGACTTGATGGTGCCAAGTAAATTTTTCAAAAGTTGTGCACATGATAGTTTGATAGTGTTTTTGGTTGCAGCATATTGTTACACTGCAAGTGATATGGGCTCTTCTTTGTTGTCTGCAGTTCTTCATCATATTGTCTTGTAGCATTGCTGTTGGTACCAACCTGAGTCAATTTATCTGCATAGGCCGATTTACTGCCGTATCATTCCAAGTAATTGGCCACATGAAGACAATTCTTGTTCTGATATTGGGATTTATTTTGTTTGGGAGAGAGGGTCTCAATCTGCACGTAATTTTGGGTATGATCATCGCGGTATTGGGGATGATATGGTATGGAAATGCCTCGTCCAAACCAGGAGGTAAGGAAGCACGTCGCAGCCTTTCATTACCTAAATCTCAAAAGCATAGTGGATTACCGGAGACCGCTGAAGCAGGGGAGAAGGTCTAGAGTTGAGTTGACCGTTACAAGTTATAAAAGAAGATAAAAATGAATTGAACAATCTTACCTAATTCCAGAAATTTCTTTATACCCAGAAGTTCAGAATCCTCAATCATTAATTATTTATTTTTCTATTTAAATTATAGTTCCTCATTTCTTGTGTTTTAGAATTTAATTCAAGGGAAGATATGCTGTTGAGTGTAAGCAAATTCCCTTTGGAAGATACACTGTCTCAAGAATAATATCTTTCATAGTTATTTATTTCCATGTTCAATTCAAGTTTTTTCAAATAATTTATTTCCATGTTCCATTCAAGGTTTTTCAATCTTAGTTGCTACAGTGTGGTTATACATGTGCCCTCTTGGCTTATAACCAGATTTGCCCACATTATTGATAGTTCTCTGATTCTTACTGAAATGATTGTTTTGCCATTGAGAATGTAAGCAATGGGTAAGTGTAACAGTATAGGGAAAATCAGACATTTAACAATAAGTTAGAACCTGTTTAATACAGACGGGAAAAGCTATGTCCTTAGTTTATAAAACATTAAAATTGAGGGACCCACTTAATAATTATTCAATTTGTTTTCTAGATAGACATATGTCCTGTTTGGATATTGAGATGAAAAACATAAGGCTAGTCTTTTGGCTTTTGCTTATAAATTGCCTGTTCCAGTGAAGCAGAGCTATGAAACCTAATATAAATTTCATTTATTGGAACTTGTAAAATAAATTCCTTGTATCAGAAATGAAAGCATCTTAGTAAATGCTGATACATAGTGTAGGTATGGCTTGAGGAAAGTCTTGAAGCATTGAGTTATCACAGGAAGTTGTCCTATTGGTCACAAAGAGTGGTCCAGGACAGTTAGATTCATGCCTTCTAACATCAAGCACTTGAATCACTTAGGCAAACTGAGGGGTAAGGCAAAAGCAAAGCCAGAAGGCCTAGAACTTTAATAGAAGGGTCATGCTATGATCCATTCCGCTATAATATATTTTGTTATATTTATTTCAACTGTTTCATTGAAATTCTTAATTCTTTCATTATAATTCTCAACTCTTTTGTTATACTTTTCAACTTATAAAAATATAATGAAAAGTTGAGAATTATAAACAATTGAAACAGTTATACCTACTGCACTTCTTGCCCTTACTAGAATCTATTTAGTATTATGGTGTAGTAATTTTGAAGTCCTATTTGTTGGAAGATAAAAGTTATATAGATATCAAATATTAATGTAAATATATGCAAATTTTACTTAAAATTTGTGTTATGAAATCCTTTTTTCACTTTATTTTTAAAGCAAAACACGGATACCACAATTTCAAACATAGTTTTAAAGCACGTTTTGAGCCGGTGACTATCATACTGTAGTAGTGCACTGATGCAAGGTTGTGAGGCCACTAGTTTCCATAGCACGTTTTTCTAAGTTTACCATTTTAGGTTTTACGTCTTTTATGACAAGAAACTTGGTTTGAATGCTTAACAGGGGGTACTAATGCAAGGTTCTAAGATTTCTACTTTCTACAATGCTTTTCTGGTCTTCTCATGAGTTTATTCTCAAAATGAGTTTGATACAATCAGTCCAGAGATCAACTTCCGGTAGTCATTGTCTAAGCACAACTGTTTTAGACATTCCTGTTCTCTGAGGATTGACTCCATTTCAGTATGTTTTCAAAATCAAAACTGTTCTATGATTTCAAAAAACACCATAAATATCCTCAATAACCCTCAGAGAATAGCAAGAAATCCATTTTCCAAATGATTCACATCGAAGAAAAGTTGGATTGGTACTACAAATGTTCCTATTTCAATCAAAATCACAAATTTAATTTGAACATTAGAGTTAAAATCAGTAATATGCTATCCTAGCTTTGCTTAAATGTTCAGTGTTTTCATGAACAACTTGGGCACGACTACGGAAACATAAATATCATAGTATCTAATGGTTATCATCGGGACAAAATGATTCACACAAGGGAAAAACTGAATTTGTACTACAAATGATTCCTATTCAAAATCAAAATTACAATTCACCAATTCAATCAACACAACAAAGCATAACAGAGGCTATTGTATTCGGTTCAATTACCGAGGTGTTTTCTTTTTCCCTGCAATCGTAATTCTCTTACCCTTCAATGTCCTGCAATTGTTCTTCGTGTGTTGTCCTCTGCAAGGCAACCCCTGAATGTGGCGCATGCCTCGGTAGCACTGAATCTCCTTCAATCTCCTTATTGCTAATGCATTGAATCTCCTCTAAAAAACCCGCAATCCAAAAAGCAGTTAAACATTTGAAAACTCGCATGGCATTAGAATTTCTGAAAAAGGGAGTGAGATTGTTTACCAAATCGCCTTCGATCATGTACTTGGAGATTTCGTCACGGATGGATATCAGTTCTTCATCCAATAAATCTTTGGTAATTTTGTTCTCCAAGTTGAGATCACAGAGAATTTGTCGAGCCCTGCTGCGTCCAATTCCATGAATGTACTGAAGAGAAAACTCCACGAGCTTGTTGTTCGGAATCTCCACACCTCCAACACGAACACATTGAATACTGAGACTGCGATACTGCTTGTAACATAAAGTAATTGAAATTCAATCGACGTTTTCATTAATTAATTCTTCCAAAGGGAAAGATAAACATAAAAAATTGTAGTTAGGGACCATGCAAAATTGTTAATTTACTGAGAAAATAGCCAGAGAAAAAGAAAAGTTCTAACCTGAGGCTGGTTTGAAACCGGGAGAGAAAGATTGTTGGAGAAGAGACTACCGATATGTCTGTTACAGATAACTGAGAGCGAGGGTGCTACAGGCATAGCTAGCGTTTGTGCCATTTTTCACTGTTTCCCTTTATCGTGCTTATTTTTCTGAGATGCACACATGAAATTAGATGCAAAATCTAAGTAATAAACACACAAATAACCTTAAGAAGTAAGCTTAAACACACAAACAGACTCAAGAAGTAAGCTTAAACACACAATTGGTCACCAACATAATTGTTTTTTGAAGCCTGTTCTCATACAGTATAGATGCAAGATATCATTGGACATGAATATGATTACACAAAGTTTAAATTCATTAGACAGAAATTCGCTTTAAGGCAAATGCCCATGTAAAATATGAACAAGAATTCTACTTTGAAACATCAAAATTGAAATATATATATGCTGAAATTACTTTCAACTATAAGTAAACCCAATGACAAGTTTCTCAGCAAACAAACACCATTTCATCTATCCTTGTCATTTCCTTTTCCCACAATTTCTCAGCAGCCAAACAGATAATAAACCAAAATAAGTAATAAGTGCATTAAAAAAAAAAAGTTGAAAGGAATACCTCGCAATGGTTTGAAACTTCCTGGGACAGAGGATTCTGGTGCGTACAGGAGTAGTAGCAATTACGTGGAAGATGGATACAGAAGGAATATAATGTACATACTTTGGTAATGGGCTGGGCACTCATCCAAATATTTCGGTGTACTTAGAAAAAGAGTAGATACAATTAGTAATTAGTACAAATTTCTAAAAATAATTTTTCGAAGAATTATGTTAATGGGATGAACGATGATTATACAAGTATTAATTAAAGAATTATATAGGTTTAATTACATATATCTTTTAAATATTATAAAAAAAAAATTCTCCTGAGAACTCAACTGAATAATTTAATTCATAGAATATAAATAAATTAAATATATTATTTTTTTACAAAATATAAATAAAATAAAAACATATTACTTTTTATATATTTATTCACGTTTGAATTCAAATATTATTTTTTTTTAATATTTATCCTGTTAAACTTAAAATTAAAAAAACTCTATACAACTCTAACCAAGTATCCCATCATTTGAAATATAAATTTTATTCACAAAATTTAAATATCATTTTTAAAATATCTGTTATTATCATAATGTTTTTATTATTTATAATATCATTTTTATTATTTGTAATATCATATTTCTTAAAATCCAATGAAAAAGTTACAATATAATCCATCGTCGTATCAAACTTTTGACAATAAACTGTTATTGCAAGTGTCGTAGACATTACCTTTCTTGAATCTACATATTCAGACTGATCTAACATAAACAAAGTCCGGCAAAGCAATTTAAACAACAGATTAAGATGGACAAAAAGTAACCAGTAAAATAATTGAATTTATTCCAAAACCTATTCATATCAAAAATCTGCTTCATAATCCCCTGATGCATAACAAAACAACCACCGTTATGAGTCATCGAGTGGGTTTCTTCTTTCCTGGAATTGCAACTCGCTTACCCTTTCGGGTCCTGGCATTGGTGCTGGTGCGCTGTCCTCTGCATGGTAACCCCAAACCATGTCGAATCCCTCGGTAACATTGGATGTCTACCAGTCTCCCTATATCATTTTTTATACATCGCCTCTGAAACACAAATGCATATTTGTTACCATAAACGAAATCTGATGATTGAAAGTAAACAAGCAGAAGAGAAAGTTAACCAAATCTTCTCCGGTCAAGTATCTAGAGACTTCTTCACGAAGAGAATTGAGTTCCACCCCGGTTAACTCCTTTGTCGCTTTGTTTCCTATGTTTAGGTCACAGAGAATTTGGTGTGCTCTAGACCGACCAATTCCATAAATGTGTTGTAGAGATATTTCAAGTCTCTTATCGTTTGGGATCTCCGTGTTTCCAACACGAAGGCCTTGCACCCGTATACCACGAAACTGCATAAAACATTACAACATTAACAGTTTTGACAATATTCCTCCACTTGGAATTGATGCTATTTAAATCTTACAATTTGAGACCCATAAAACTAGTGACAAAAATCAACTTAGCTAAATTGAACAACTTCTTGTATGCCTGGGATTGAGGAATTGTTGCTTTGAGGGCATCGCTGGTTAGATGTTAAGTACAAGTGAAAGAGTGATTAAAAATGCTTAGCTCCCATCGCTGGTTAGCTCCCCTCCCAATTTCTCCAAAAAAAAATGCTTAGCTCCCAAGTAAAAATCGTGTTTACCAAAAACTTTTGTTGTGCAACAGTCCTACTTTTAGTTGAATACACAAAAATTGCAGATAAATAATAGGACAAATGGAGTAGGGAGGAAAAACAACATAAATACACCAACTCTGATTCAAACCGACAAAACTGAAGTGCAAGACCAAAGTCTATAAATAATATTTACTAATATTTAGAATCCGAACATTCTCAAACATCCAATCAATTATTTCTCATGCCTGATAAAAATACAAACATATTGTTTGTTTACTTGGCATTTTGGAACTTTTTGTGCCTTCTTAGCACAAACAAAGGTATCTCTTTTGGCCCCATCTCTTAAAACCTAGTTTCCTACCAAACAAATGTGAGAAAAAAATGCAGAATTTGAAATCTATTTCTAGCATTGTGGATGAAATTGCAAGATTGCAAATAGAATAAATTATTTTCTACGGTTGCTTAGCACTCGCACTGCTATACAACATAAAACCTTGCTATAGTATGAACAAAAGGCAGCTAAACATAAAGCACATAAAATGCTCCTGTTATAACATATCAATCAGTCATGCCCTAATCTTATTTAGCAGGAAAAAAATATACTAAAAATATCAGCAACGGTGATAGAAATCACAAACACGAAATTTTGACGGTTCTTAAACTAAAACCAAAACAGAAAGAGTTTTACAAACTTAGTGCTTCTAGAAAGTATTCAAAATCCTTAAAAATCTGTGAACATACATAAAATAATGTCCAGTAAGAAACTCACCGCAATGGTCTGAAAGAGCTGTTGACCGATGTTAGAGAATAACCCAACCGAATTGCGTAAACCAATCATCATCCCAAATGCAACGATGTTAAGAGGAAATAGAAAATTGGATCCACTGTTTGGTTAAGCTTCTGCAATTACGGTTGCAAATTCAATGAAAAATCTTAACAAACTATAGTCCTTAAGAGTCGAGCATAAACATACAAATATTCGGGGTAAAATGCCTCAAGTTTAAATTCATGCAACAGAAATGCACTTAAATGCAGATACCCATGTAAAGTATAAAAAAGAGTTCTACTTGAAAACATCAAATATATATATATATATATTGAAATTGCTTACCCAATGCGAAAATTGAAAACATTCCCAATCTAATTCCATAAATAAAAATCAAAACTAGACATCCAGTAACGTCAGTTAACAAAACTGAAATCCATACAATTTCATCATCGGTTACTCACGAAACAAACACGATTTCAATTATCCTTCCTTTTTCCCACAGTTTCTCAGCAACCGAACAGATAAATAACTGAGATGAGTAATAATTACAAATTAAAATAAAAGAAAAAGAAGTCAAAGTTGAAAGGAAATACCTGGAAAGGGTTTTAAATTGGGAGAGAGAATTCTGCCGTGGAGACTAAAGAGTGTAGGTTTTACAGCGAAGCAGTTTTGTGCAAGAAATTAGTTAATAGGTTTAGTATGTAAAAGCATGACTTCCCCCCTCCATGTCTAACCTTTGTTAGGGTGATCCAAAAATCACTTACAAGATTTCAGACATAAACATGAACGAAGTATAACCCCTCAAAAAATGTAAAATACCTCAAATTAATAGTGACCTATTATACTTTATATCAATCAACCTCAACAAACTCAAGAAACATTTCTCCGCTTCATATCGAATATCAAACTTCCATGAAACATGTATACCAGAAACACACTCATTTAAAACTTATATAGCTTGAAATCAACAAAACGTAATCATAACTAACACCAAATCCCCATTAATAGAGCACATTTAAAGGAGTAAATTCATCAACTCCAATATTGACAACATTTCATTAATCAGCGCAAATGGGTATTGAATCCTCAACGATTAAAGCTACGTGGTCAATCGAAAACTATAATGAAAAGTGTCAACAGAACAAAACCACACCAGAGCCGAAAAGAACCAATTTTCCCAGATAAAATTAGAATATACATTCACCTAATTTGATTTCAGAAACGAAAAACCATTACCCAATTGATTTTATTCATTCATAATTCAGGGGATAATTCTCATAATTATTTACCAAGGAATGGGAACTTATTAAGAATACAGGAAAAATCATAAGAACTTAACCTAACTAGAAAAAGAAAGCACAGAAAGTTAGTAATGGTAGTACCTTTCAGTTTCGGCGAGAGACAGGGAGATAGATATCACAATCGTGAAGGAGAGACAAGTGAATCTATACCTATTGCAAAGCGGCGGAGAAAGTGAACCTACGTAACAATTAACAACTACTGAAACCGATAATAAACTAAAATGAGTAATAATTGCATAAAATAAAAAAGAAGAAGAAAAAGAAGAAGTTGAAAGGAAATACCTCGCAATGGTTTGAAATTTCCTGGGACAAACGATTCTGGTGCGTACAGGAGAAGTGGCAATTGTGTTTGTATGGAAGATGGATACAGAAGGAAGATAAGGCACAAACTTTGGTAATGGGCTGGGCTGGGCTGTCACTGAACATTTCGGTGTTCTTAGAAAAAGTTAGGTACATTTAGTACCTGACATATATATTTTTTAATTGTTATAATAATTTTTTTAATTTTGTAATAATAGTTTATGTTAAAGTGATGAATGATAATTATGCAAATATTAACTAAAGAATTATATAGGTTTAATTACATATATCTTTCAAATATTATAAAAAATAAATTTAACCTAAGAAATCAATTGCATAATTTAATTTACAATATATAAATAAAATAAATACATTATTTTTTTACAAAGTATAAATTAAATAAAAACATATTACTTTTTTAAATATTTATTCACAATTGAATTCAAATATTACTGGGTTTTTTTAATATTTATCCATGTTAAACTTAAAATTAAAAAAACTTTACACAACTCTAACCAAGTATCACATCATTTGAAATATAAATTTTATTTATAAAATTTTAATATCATTGTTTTAAAAATATATATGTGATTATCATAATGTTTTATTATTTATAAAATCATACTTCTTAAAATCCAATAAAAAAATTACAATATAATCAATCGTGGTATCAAACTTTTAACAATTAATTGTTATAGCAGGTGTCGTAGACATTACCCTTCTTTTGTTTTTTTAGATAATTCGGAGTATTCAATTTCGCCCTATTAATCTATCTACCTTAAACAGAGTCCGACAAAGCAATTTAAAGGGATGAAAATTAAAATAATAGAATAAGACAGATAAAAAGTAACCAGCGAAATAATTGAATTTATCCCAAAACTTATTCATATCAAAAATCTGCTTTATAATCCTCTGATACATAACAAAACAACCACCATTATGATTCATCGAGTAGGTTTCTTCTTTCCTAGAATTGCAACTCGCTTACCCCTTTGTGTCCTGGCATTGGTGCTGGTGCGCGGTCCTCTGCACAGTAACCCCAGACCATGTCGAATCCCTCGGTAACATTGGATGTCTACCAGTCTCCCTATATCATTTTTTATACATCGCATCTGAAATACAAATGCAAATTTGTTACCAAAAATGAAATCTGATGATTGAAAGTAAACAAGCAGAAGAGAAAGTTAACCAAATCTTCTCCGGTCAAGTATCTAGAGACTTCCTCGCGAGGAGAATTGAGTTCCACCCCGGTTAACTCCTTTGTCACTTTGTTTCCTATGTTTAGGTCACAGAGACTTTGGTGTGCTCTCGACTGACCAATTCCATAAATGTGTTGTAGAGATATTTCAAGTCTCTTATCGTTTGGGATCCCCATGTTTCCAACACGAAGACCTTGCACCCGTATACCACGAAATTGCATAAAACATTACAACATTAACAATTTTGACAATATTCCTCCACTTAGTAACGATGCTATTTAAATCTTACAATTTGAGACCCAGAAAACTAGCGACAAAAATCAATTTAGCTAAATTGAACAACTTGTTGTATGCTTGGGATTGAAGAGCTGTTGCTTTGAAGCCATCGCTGGTTAGATCTTAAGTACAAGTGAAAGAGTGATTAGTAATGCTTAGCTTCCAAGTAAAAATTATGTTTACCAAATACTTTCATTGTGCAATAGTCCTACTCGTATTGAATCCACAAAAAATTGCAGATAAATAATAGGGCAAATTGAGTAGGGAGGAAAAACAACAAAAATAGGCCAACTCTGTTTCATACCTACAAAACTGAAGTGCAAGACCAAAGTCTATAAATAATATTTAGAATCCAAACATTTTTAAACCTCCAATCAATTATTTCTCATGCCTGATAAAAATACAAAAATATGATTAGTTTACTTAGCATTTTGGAACTTCTTTTGCCTTCTTAGTAATTAGCACAAATCAAGGCATCTCTTTTTGCCCCATCTCTTAAAACTTAGTTTCCTATCAAACAAATATGAGAAAAAAAATGCAGAATTTGAAATCTATTTCTAGCATTGTGGATGAAATTGCAAGATTGCAAATAGAATAAATTATTTT
>JAVXUL010110843.1:2029-18204 GCA_035590515.1 Trichilia minutiflora
AGTGGAAGAAGTTAAGTTAGCTTAATAACGAAGAATCAAACAAAAATTGCAATTATATATATATGTATATATATAATGTAATAGCTATTTATGAGACCCATTGCGACAAAGACGTATGGTTTACGCAGCTGAAAAAGTTTAACTTTTAATAAAGGTATACATGTAAACGTAATGGTTTTATTTTGTACTCAGTTATCTTTAATAAAGAAAAAAAGAAAAACACTAAAAGACCGCAAATCAATTGAATATACGTGTAGATTGTTCGTGTGAAGTGTTAGTTGGTCGATTCAAGGGACGAAAATGACGGGCTTAAATATAGAATGGGTTCTTCTTTCCCCAAATTGATATGCATTGTTGAATTGTAATGATCTCATATATCACTATAGTTATATGTTATTGATTAGATTATTATAGGCATGCATGGCCATGGTTAATTGGCACGTAAACATTTCATTGAATTGTATAGCAATGAAGATTCCATGCATGATCATGGCAGTTATCTTGTTTAAGATGAGTTTGAAATTTAAGAGGAACCTCTTTATTGGAAATATTTTCAAAACACAATTTCCCTAAAGTGGTGTCATTTTTAAAGATAAATAATTTTTTGATCTATTTTACTTTAGTCTACATATTATTTTTCATTTATTCCTTTGTCCAAAATTTGGATGAACCAAAATTTTTAAAAGTCTTGAGTTCCTTACTTGGATATGATTTGCAAAAATTGACATTATTTTTAAGTAAACTTAAGACAAAAACAATCATTTATTTAGTCATATAAAATTCTTTCATTATACTTTTCTCTATCATTTTAAAGAATTAATAAAATTTAATTGGAAAGACTAGAATAAAGCAAAGATAAAAATTAAGAATGTTTTTAGTATAGTATCCAATTAATTAAGTAAAATAAAATATTGCGAGAGGCTAGGGATTTGAAAATATATATATATATAAGGGGATAATGGGTTGGTAGTTTTCTTAGTTGGCAGTTCGTTTGTTTTGGTTAGGGCACGTTAAATTATTTTTTTACAGAAGGCATGTCAGGTTTTCTCTTGTAGTGGAGGGCAACATGCATGCACACGTTCTACAGTTAATTTTAACTTCAGTTTATGAGTAAGGTGACCTTAGGTAGGCATCTATGCTGCCTCTCGTCAGTTTCAGTGTGTTTTACTACAGAAATTGGGCTTCATGTGATACCGCCTAACAAAAAATGTAATTGAACTAGATACCCTTCTCTTTTCTATTTATTATCTACGTCCATTTACTTCATATATGTTAAGCAACTGCTTTGTTGCTTTTCTTTTTTTGTTTCGTTTTGTTATTCTTCTTGGAGACGTTTCCACCACTCCTACAATTAATTAGTGATCATAAAATTACTTTAAATCCACCACATTATAAATCAATAATACAATTAATATAACTAATTAAACATTTTAATACTACAGGCATCTAATAATTTTGCATATATACACATTAATTCATCACCTAATATTTTTGCATGTTTACATGAAAACATAATATGTAACACACGGAAGGGTTTAGGTCTCTTATCTCAGATGATGACTTCAATTAAACAACTATTGCATTTGCTTCGTGTTTTTTTATAACATTCTTTAAATTTCTTTTAAATCAAATTAATCATTTTAATTTGCTTGTTACCAACTTAATAGTTTGTTAAATTGAAGTTAACATCCGTAATGTATAAATGAAACCAATTTTTATTATGTAGTCATTTTTTCACCAATTAATATTATATAAACGGTACGCAGTCGTCCGTTCCGTTTAATCTTTCCTTCGATTATTAGATATGACATAGAATCTCGTACATTATATTGCTCGTTATCACGTTGTTTGGCTTTTGCTACTTTCCAATTGCAATTTTTAGTCTTTTCCCTACACACGCGGGGGGAATAACTATTGGCCAGGAGTGTTTTTAGGACAATCATTTGAGTAGGCAGCTACAGTAGCAGGGATCATGGCTTTGCTTTTACTTTGCTGTCTCGTTTTCTCCATTAACTAGGTTTGGTTCATACTTGGAAAACCAAAAACTAAAGGGCACTTTTCCTTGACGTCGATGAATCATTGAGTTTACCTTTTCGTTTTCTCTCATTTTCTGAAACGGTACACCCAAGATGTTCCAAGAAAAGTGAAACAAAGTATTTATCTATTTAACAGAAAATCATGTCACATCTTCATAAATATTGCATTAGGAAGTGAAGGAATTGATCAAAGAGAACCTAACAAGAAACATTTAACTTACAACTGCTGCCAAAATATCTTTCGGGCAAATTGACCAAAGTTTCTCAAACTTCGAAATTTCAGTGATAAAAAACAAACTTAAGCACCTAAAATTAGGAAAAAAAATAATTGTTAAAAGCTACAGATAGCAAGGGGAATCAGAGAGTCCCTGAATCCTATAGCAAGAAAGGCAGGAGGTCGTTAATAAGGTTTAGGGTATGTTTTTATACTAAGAAATCCTACTTAACTTAGAAAGCAAATCTAAAAAAAGTGTTTGGCAAACCCCAACGTTAGTCAAGCCTCCCTCTTTTTACTACTAGTATTTGGCATTTTTTAATGTTTCCATCCTACAACCGCTATGACAGCAACTCAATCCCAAACATAGCTTAGTCGATAGGAAAACACCTAGGTCCTAACCCGCTAAAAGCAAATAAGCACTAGCTCAAATTTATGTATCCACTGAGAAGAAAAAATCCTACCAAATTGCGAATTGGTAATAATGGATTATCAATTGATTCAGCTATAGTTTAAAAATCCATGATCATTTATTTACATCATATATTTCACCATAAAACCCAAAGACAGTCAACCCAACACCACAGAGAGAAAATTTACATATTCAATTTAGATTACATACTGATCTCCTTTCTGCTAAGGTGCGAACTGGTACCTTCTAGTCTCTTTAGCCAACACATCCTTTCCATCCTTTTTTCTTGCCGCAGATGACTCTTTTTTATGATTTTCAGTGATATGTAGCATTAGATAGTCACAAGTTCACGGGAGGACTTCCCTGAGTTTGGCAATCAAAGTGAAAAAAGACTATCACTCTTCCAGGTATACATAAAATGTATGTCAAAAACACCAGTTTACATCATCCAATAAAATCAAAACAAGGAAAGCTGAAATTACTAATGCCAAAGCAGAATTTTGACACAACCGACTATTTCTATTATAATCAGGAAGAGGTCAAGCCAGTGGCTAAAGCCACTTAATTATATGTAACCAGTGCTCTCATCATGTAGTTGTTACCAGTGCACCACTACAGCAAGTAATAAGATCTAAAAGCAACACCACAAAACTATTCCTTTTTTATTCTTTACACTAAATTAGAGTGTAGAGAAATAATTTACACGACCTGCAATGTAGAATACTTCATTTTATTCATTCACTACCTTGCACTCTAGAGTATTATCCTGCACTATAGTGTAGAATGCCTTTTTTTTTTTTTAAATATATAATTTTGTAAACCACATCAAAAGGTAGGTATCATCCAATGCTGCTGTGTTGGATGCTTTCTTCTCTATTCTTTGCACTACACTACTGCATAGAGTATCATCCAGTGCTCTAGTGTAGATGCTTTCTTTTCTATTCTCTACAATACACTACAGTCCAGTGCTACAGTGTAAGGTATATCCTGCACTGCAGTGCAGCGTATGATGCTTTCTCTTTTATTCTTTGCACTACATTGCATTGTAGGATACTTTCTCTCTTACTCGTTGCAATTGCAGTGTTCAGTATTATCAAACACCACTAATTTAGAGTTCTTTTTGTTCTTCCCTCATTGTATTAACTGTAACATAGGATAATACCATATAGTGTATCGGCAATGCCATCATTTCAGTCGTTACACTATTTCACACAGTATAGTAATATTTTCTCCCAGCTCAATAATTTATCCTGATTACAAGAGATGTAGGAAAAAAACTTGAACAGGAATTTGCGAAAATTTTGATACAGCATAGCATGCTTGTATAGATTCATATAATTGACCTGAGGCAATAAACCAACTACAGGAAACAATATAGAAAATACAGTGATCCTTACCTACGCCATTAGATATCAAATGATGTAGATTGTGATCTTACCTTAAACAGAAGATCATAAGCAATATGCTCCCATGGCAACGATATAGACATTAAGCAGCATTTGAGGGGTAACATCTCATTATCAGAAGTTGTGGCAGCAGCTGCCGCATAGGCATGCTTTGCTGCCACTGATGCAACAGATGCTGCTTTACGAACTATTGAGCCAATACCAAATCCTCTCTTTGATACAACTGGTGAAAAAGGGCCTGAATCCTGCTGGCTTTGATCTGATGTAATCACATTATAATCAATATTTAGTGCTATGTTCACATAAACCAGTCCCTTTATACAATTAATAATCAATATAACCTATGTTTCCCAAAACCAACAGAAGCCTCTCTCTTTTATTCCTTTCTGGGACAAGGAATCAGTCCACTATAAAGGAAAAAGGGAAGGGCTGAAATCCAGAAGTGGACACATTCACAACTGACTAGAAACTATAATGTCTGTTCAGAAACATGTATGACTTCGCACCAGGGTACAAAGAAGCCATAGTTTCTATGACTATTGATAATCCACATTTATCATCACTGAAAAGGAATTTGTATGTACTGGAAGTTCGGAATTCAAGGGTTTCTCAGGTTGAAACTTGTTAACAAACTGATATAGAATGAGCCAGACCAGTTTTAGTATTGTTTATATTTTCCTTACTTTAGTTGGATTAGATTCTACTTTCTTGTTAGAGTTGTATTTTTCTTATTTTTATTTTTAGTTTAGTTGGTTTGACTCTCCTTGTTTGTTTAAGAGTAGGATTTCTATTTCCTTAATGGAAGGAGATTTCTTTTTTATTTAGGGCTTCGACTACTCGAAATAGGGTCTTAGTTTTGGTTCTATGGATAGACTAGGAGATTACTGAATAATGATTGTTATATTGTCCCTATTTCTTCAGTTATTACTCCCCTTTCTCTCTAATTTTCTCCCCTTCCTATTGTTCTATTTGGTGCTACATCACAAACATTAGCCATAACTGATATAAATTCTTTCACAGCTTTTCATCTATGCACCAAACCAGAAAATAAACGAAGACAACACTAATAAAATTAGAAGCAATGAATTCTATTACTTACCTATTACACCAGAAACGGCTACTTCCACTTCCCCACGTCCTCCAGGCCCTTTCATGTATAGTCTGTCTGTCTTGCCAGGGAAATGGCCAAGTGAAAGAAGGCTCCCAAATCGAGATTTTCCAGCTATAATTGTGGAAAGAGAGAGAAAAGATGAGAATCATGAGCAAATGAAATTCCTGGTATCAACTTCTTAATACATTCCTGAAAAAGTATAATAGTTCAGGAACGTGTACCATCATATGCTTCTCGAACCATTTGATAGCTGACAAATCCTGAGAAAAGAGTAAGCTACAATAACAAATACCAGCAAATCAACTTGATTGTGCGTCTCTACAAAGTCAAATAGTATTTTAAAGAATGTATAGATAAAAACCAATAGAATACGACATTTCAAGCTTCAATTAGAAGCAACTTCAGAAGGTATCAATTGCTCAGTTTCTGAACTCTGGCAGTTTAAATCTAAAAGAGAAAAAAGAAAAATTTGATCATGTGCTCAGCAGACCTTGGTATCTCTCATCTTCCCAGAGTCCACATTAATTTTCAGAGGTGAATTATTACTAAAACTGCTATCAGGTGGCTCTTTTTCACTAGGAAATGCCGCCCCCTCATGTGCATTCAAAAGTATGCAATAGCAATGGTCTGGATCAGACAATACCTGCACAAATTAGGACATAAACAATTCAGCAAATGCCAAAATGTCAACAACAACGTGTTGCAGTCCCCACTCTGTCCCATAATCTCACCAGATGCACATCAAAGACAATAAAGGTGAATCCAAGAGCATAAAATGATGGAATACTTACACACACAAATGCCTCAAAACTCTAACAGATACCAAAATTTATAAAGTTAAAATAATAAGTTATGAATGCAAAACAGATTCAAGTCAAAAGGCATGATTTATAGATTTCATACACTTAAATTTTACAGATTTATATCTTGTTCCATCATCCTGTATCTTGTATGTCATCTCAGAACAAACATTAACAACTGACAAGGAAAACTTAATGACTACAAAATTAGCCCATTTCTCACCAAAACATGTAATGCAACTAATAATACATCTTTCCACAAGCCCTAGACCTCGGGCAATACCACTACATTGCCAAAAGCATAATTATAAATTAACATTTATTAGATAAATTTTTTAAAGATTCTATGTGCCAGCAAGACATTTTTTGATGCAGTACACGGAATTGATTTATATGGAAATCATTCGCAGCTTAACTTTACTAGAAAAGGCACAGCATGGTTCAATCATCCCAAAACACTGACAGTATCCAACCACCACTCCAGGATTCTGCTTACCACTGCATCAAAAGTGGAGTCAAAATCATCTACTGCAAAACAGATCTCTGGATAGGCAGGCGTTGTCTCTACTTCCTAAGTACATGTGAGCAACAATGTCAAAAATTGAAGAGAGATTATAAAGAAATTGCATTTTTAGTTAAACTTGCCTTCTTTGAGTCCAAATGAAAATTTACACGGCTAGGAGATGCATAAACAGTCTTTACAACCTGCAGGGATTTCACAGGCCAACCAGAAATTACTAAACTTATGAAAAAGAACATAGTGATATTATTTAAACTCTATCAACATCCATAATTGTTAAGGAGTGGCAAAATTTTCAGCAATAATGGATAAAATACATCATTCACACAGATGTTATGGCACTCTGATCTCATTTGACCATACCAGGAGCTAAGAAAATAGAAAGGATTCATCCAAATATTTCAAGTGATCATTATCTTAATTCTTAACTGATTCATGCCTAAGCACTAATTCCATATTCTCCTTTTCCTTCTCAGTTGTACGAGGAAAAACACAGATTTTTCTCCTTAATTAGTGGCCGGTTAGTACTAGGAATCTTGTTAATATTTATTTCCTAAAGTTTAGGATTCAAGCGATAGAAAATCAGGCATCTCCCCCGAATATATAATTGTCTTTTTTAGATAGTTGTTATTTTTTCTCCCTAAAACCGTATCTAAACATCCCATCAATGGCTCTTGTAAATTAATCAAGAAATATACAATTCTTTCATATTTTTTCCACATGGTATTAGAGCCTTAGGCTTTTCTATAGGAATTTTTTTTCTTTTGGCCTCCATTACTGTGAAGCTCCCTCAGCCTATGTTACAGAATTCTAGAAATTTTGTTGACCATTTTACCTAAAGCCTACATAGCCGATTCTAAAAATAAATCATAAACGACCTCTTCTACGCCTTCGATTTAACGACACGAGAAAAAACAGGTTCAACGCTCCACAAGCAAATTACAAAATATTCAAGAAGTCTATTGACTCAAAGGCAGAAACTATCTTAAACGATCTCAATTGGTTCAGACTTTTCAAAAGGAAAAGGAAAATTGAGCCATTTACTAGGGACTAAACGTAAAAAAGATTAGGCAAGTTTCGAAGTATGCGATGAGGAAGATTCCATGGTCATATCTTGGTCATGAAAGGAATTCCATGACATCCGAAATTAGTGACACATGAATGTTCCTATCAATGACAAAGGCAATATGGGATGCCTGAATAACATAGCATTGATATACAAGATCAAGACAAAGACAGTAGCCACAAAACAGGAGACTAAAATTGTGCCTGAATATTCTAATCTTCTTCAGAACCAGTGACAAGAACTAGATTATTATTGAGTGATTGATTTCAAATGCAGTGAATTTGTATGAGTAATAAAGAATTTCATACAAAAAGATCGGGTTTATAAATTTCATGCAAGTCTAAATTCCGAGTTCAATCAGGTGAGAATTCAGATCCTAGGCAAAACGGAGGTACTATCTCTTAATGAAACAATTTCATTGATTCGGGACGAAGAGATTCGAAGGGTGTTATGCTTGATCTCCAACCAGTTGATAGCTCTGTAGTCATGACCTCTAGTAATAAACAACATGGTTTCACGTTGGAACAACAGTTAAAAGCGAAGCATGGAAAAGCAGAATTGTCAAAAGGAGTAAATTGAGATGATCTTTGGTGTACCTACTATAAAAAGTTGAGGCATACAAAATATTGCTACTGAAAATTACATGGAAAACCTCCTAATCGTAAGTGGGGAAATAAAGAAAGTCAACAGTAATGACAATAAAATCAGGCTCATATGACCTTACAACTAGGCCAAGATTAGACACAAGAACATAAAGGGTTCAACAGTGAAGAAATAGAAAAGCTGGAGAATCTACTAGAAACTTTTGAGAAACCTTCCTCTAGCATGTGTTCTTTAGCCCCCTCTTAGGTAAACCCTTATTATCTCTTGAATTAAATAGTTTTGATAAATTGTTTGTAAATTCATGGATTATAGACTCGAGAGCCTCAAATCATATGACACGTGCCTCAAATCAGTTCAGTACTTACACCCAATGTCCAAGTAATAGAAAAATCATTGTTGCCAATGGAACCACAACCACAATAACAGATGTAGGGGATGTTCATGTCACACCTAGTCTTGTCCTTAAAAATATTCTACACGTTTCTAAGTTATCCACCAATCTTGTGTCCATTCAAAAACTTACAAAAGACTTACATTGTCAAGTTACATTTTACCCATTTTATTATGAATTTCAGGATCAGGGTTTGAGAAGGAGGATTGAACGTGCTAGAGAAAAAGATGGACTTTATTACCTTGAGACACCAAACTTTCCAAGTATAATCAAAACGAATTTATCCTCTTTGTTTCTTTCTTCTTCCAAAAAGGATGTCATATGATTGCACCACTATCGTCTCGAATATCCTTCTTTTTCAATTTTAAAGATTATGTTTCCGTAATTGGTTAGGGGATTAGATATTAGCACATTTCATTATGATATTTGTGAATATGCAAAACACACCCGTGTATCCTTTCCCATTAACAATAAAAGATGTTCTTCTCTTTTCTATTTAATTCACAGTAATATATAAATACCTTCTACAGTCCCAAATATTTTCGGTTTACAGTGGTTTGTATCTTTTATTAATGATTGCACTAGAGTCTCCTAGATTTTCTTACTCAAAAACAAATCAGATGTGAGAAATGTCTTTCCCACCTTTCATATGATGACTTAAAATCAGTTAGATACCACAATAAAAAAATTTAAGTCTAACAATGCAAAGAACTATTTTAATCAAGTTTTGTCTCCTTTCTTCTAGAAAGAGAGAATTATTTATGAGTCATCCTGAATTAAAACCCCATAACAAAATAGGATAATCGAAAAGAAAAACGGTCATCTTCTAAACATTACTTGAGCACTCTTATTTCATCAAAATATACCAAAACAATATTAGGGGAGGTAGTTCCCACTTTTGTTTATATTATAAATAGAATTCCTTCGCAGCTTTTAAGCTAAAAAAGTTCAATGAAAGTTCTTTCTAAATTTCATCCTAACATTAGTGTCACAAACAATCTTACACTTAAGATTTTTGGGTGCACTTCATTTGTTCATGTCCATGACTGAGAAAAATTTGATCCTAGAGTCATTAAATGTGTTTTTGCAGGATATTTGTCCACACAAAAGGGTTACAAATGTTTTCATCCACCTACCAGAAAACTCTATATCTCAACTGATGTCACATTTGTAGAAGAAAAATCATACTTTATCGAACCTTATTTTCAGGGGAAGTCATCTATGATGGAAGATAAAGATCTTTTCCTACTCGATCTACCACCTTCATCTTCATCCCATTCATCGTCTTTACCTCGTGTCAAATGATTTTACGTCAAGCTCTCAAGTCGCACTCATGTTTCCTGTCATGTCATGTCATCTGCATCTCCTATTTTGTCTCCTGTACAGGATAATAAGACTTTTGATTATATACGATATGTAAAAGGAAGAGTGTACTCGAGAAAACAAGGTCCAGTTTTTGATCCGACACAAATCCAAATTTCCAACCCAACTTATGGGAATAAGTAACAATATTTGAACCTACTCCACCTTTACTTGTACAACACCAACTCCCTAAACCTTAAACAACTTACCAAGATTTACCCATAGTCGTGAGAAAAGGAACTCGAGAGTGTATCAAAAGACTATTATACTCTCTATCTCATTTGGTATCCTTCAAGAAGTTCTCACCATCTCATAGGTTTCTCACGAGTCTAAACAAAATTACTATTCTAAACACTTTATCTGAAGCATTAGCTAAAGAAGAATGGAGGAAAGCCATGACAATTGAAATGGATGCATTAGAAAAGAATGGGACATAGAAGTTAGTTGATCTATCAAAAGGGAAGAAGAAAGTCAGATGCAAATGGGTTTTTTCCTTAAAGTTTAAGATTGATGGATTGTTAGAATGCTACAAAGTAAGGCTAGTTGCTAAAAGTTTAGCAACTAATTTTAATTGGGATTTATAACAATATAATGTGAAGAAAATATTTTCACATTATAACAATATGATGTGAAAGAGAAGCAAGCGCTAAAACAATGTCTGACCAAAGAATTCAAAATTAAAGATTTAAAGAGGTTAAAATATTTTCTCGGGATTAAGGTTGCCCATTCTAGACAAGGGCTTTTCATTTCACAACAAAAATATGTCACAGATCTCCTCAAAGAAGAAACAAGAATGCTCGTAAGCAAACCAATAGTAACACCCATAGAGCTGAATCATAGACTTGAAAAGGCTATTGGACAACCAGTAGTAACCAATAAGATGTATCAAAGATTAGTTGGAAAACTCATCTATCTTGCCCACACTTGACTAGACATTGCATACTCTATAAGCTTCATCAACCAATTCATGCATAATCCCAAGAAAATTCACCTTCAAGCTATCTACCATATGCTTCATTACCTGGAAGCTAATCTTAGGAAGGGGATAACGTTCAAGAGAAACTCCAAACTTGTTCTTGAAGCCTATGCAAATGCCAAATTATGCTAGATCGCCTATGGATCAAAGGTCTACTTCAAGTTATTGTATATTCCTTAGAGGCAATTTAGTGACTTGGAGAAGTAAAAAGCAAAATATTGTCACTCGATCAAGTGCAGAAGCTGAGTTTAGTATAATGACACAAGGTGTCTATGAGCTGTTATGGCTGAAGATTACATTGGAGGACTTGAAGATTAAATGGAGTGGGCTAATGAAACTCTATTGTAATAATAAATCAGCAATTAACATTACACATAATCTAGTGCAACAAGGTCGAACAAAACACATCGAGATAGACAGACACTTTATCAAGGAGAAACTAGAGAGTGGATTGATCTGCACGTGATACGTTCTTACATGGGTCAACTAGCAGATGTTTTTATAAAGAAACTCAATAGTGGTATATTCTAAGAAATCATTACCAATGTGGTAATGGATGATATCGATTCACCAGCTCGAGAGTGTTTGTGAAAAAATACAGATTTTTCTCCTTGATTCGTGGTTGGTTAGTACTTGGAATCATGTTAATATTTCTTTCTTAAAGTTTAGGGATTCGGGTGGTAGAAAATCAAGCATCTCCCCCGAATATATAGTTGCCTTTATTAGATAGTTACTATTTTTTCTCCCTAAAACCTTATATAAATAGCTCATCAGTGACTCTTGTAAATTAATCAAGAAATATACAATTCTCTCACATTTTTTTCCACACTGCATATTCAAGGAGACCACTTTTTCTTTTTCTTCTTTTCAAAAGAAAATGAAACACAATATATTTCAAGATTTATCATGAACAGTTCTTAAATTGTACTAGAAGATTTAAAGAATGATTGAAGAAATTAAAGTTGCCTAAAATGTCTTTTGGTACACACTATTTATACTAAATGAAGTTGTAGTTACCTTGTATATAGGAGACAATGGTGTATCTTTCTCAGCTTGGTGGTTTTTAAGTACCTGCTGACTGAAAATAATGTAACAAAAATATTTCCTAATCATGCTGTATTATGATGGAGAAATGAAGCAAATAAGTATTTTCAAACAAAATTTTCTATTAAATACAGCTAAAAAAAGATATCCATTTTCCACAAATAGCTCAGGGACATTGAATAGGATTTGAAATTATTAGTTAAGCAAGAAACAAAACAGAAAAACAGAAAAGGAATATCAGTGTAATGGTGAAATTATAAGCAACATAAATAAATCAGATTTGATCTATTGCCTCTAGAGGCTCAAACAAATTTGCAAATAATTACAATGATGACAGTTACTAATTCTATTTTAACTTGGTGAAATTTTGGAGCAGAGTGGGCTGCAACATTTGAAAAAAAAAATTACCTGCAAATTGCCACTGTTACAGAAAATATAGTGTGTGCAATCATGTTCAAGTAAAATGAGCGCCTCCAATCCACCTCTGTTAAGTTTTTGCCAAGTAAATCATCCAACTGTTTGCAAAGTAAAGATTTATTTATGTTACAGTATAGTATAATCAATACTCCCAAGCGAAAGAAGTTACATTATTTGCTGGTGTTTTTACCTTAGGTGCCCACCTGCGTACAAGGTAAGGAGGAATATCTTGTGCATTATCATTGAAACCATATCCATGCAAACCCTACATCAGCATCATTTGACTACATTAATAACAACACAGGGTTTGAAGACCGCATATAAATTTGTACCAATCTATGGCATACCATTTTCCTGACAAAAAACAAGAGATCGTCATCCTGCCGTCCTCTAGATTCTTTACCACGGATGAAATACAAATCAAAAACATCGTGCCAAAATCCAGAATCCATTTCTAGATCCGCTGCATCTTGCTCTTCTACCAATGTTTTTCCTACCAAATTCGAGTGTTTTTTCACCATAGACAGCAATTCACTCCTACCATAGAGACATTTCACCATTCCATTTGCAAACAGAAGCATTTGTTAACTAATCAAACACCAAATCAAAATTTAAGTAAAGTTATTGTCCCTAATTAAACTAGCGTGAATAATTAAGTTGTGTCATCGTGAACTCGCAATTCACAATATACTTAACGTAATTACAAAATTGAATTCGATTTTCAAACACTAAAACAGTAATTAATTAACACAGCATTTTGAAAAAACAATTATCCCTAATCGAAGTTCCGAGTGAAGATATTTGTACCTAGAAGGAGTTTCTTCTCCATCACCAAGCATGGTTCCTTGATCTTCGATTTGAATCTTCGTAGAACTTTAAAAAAGTTTAGTTCTAGGGTTTTAGAGGAACGACATTTTCTTTGAAGGTAAAAACTGGCGCGAGAGTCGTGTGATCTGATGCCCCCTAACAGTAACTTCTGTCTCCTACCGTCAGGCGCGTGTTGAATAAGAGAGCAATAGGAAATTTCATTTAATATAACTCCGCGTTTTGATTTGGGACAAGCATCAAGTCAACTAAAGGGCCCCTATATGGGTTCATCCCCGTATCCTTATTGATCACGGTCGAACAGTAGTGATGAGCAGGGAATCAGTTCACAACCGTAGATGCCTTACGTGGGCCTGTGATTGCCAGCTCAACTATCCAGTGAAGCGAATTGCCAATATAGCGTCTTTCTGATTCAGATAAATAAGTTGGGCATAGTTGGGCCCAAGAAATTTGTGGATAACCTTTTAAAGCAGATGATACAGTGCGCTAAGAATTTATTCGGCGTGTATTAAATATTATAAGCAATGTTCTGTTTGGTTTGACGTGTTTCTATAATTTGTTTCTCAAATTCATTAGAAAATATCACTGGTTCTGGGTATACAGGTAATTGGCGAATGAAATTACTAATTTTTAAAGTATAAATGAATTAATAAACATTTTTAAAATATTAATAGTTAAATAAAATTAATATTTTAAAAAAATATTATTATGAATAATATTAAAGATACTAATTTTTTATACAAGCTTTTATATAAAAATATACCAAGCGTGATGATATTATGATTGTATGGTTGTTTACATAGTTTATTTTTAATAATTATATTAAATTATATTTTTAATTAATTAGTAATAAAATGCCAAATTAAACTGTACAAAAATTTTATGTACTTAACATCACCCTATTTATAATAATAATAATAATAATAATAATAATAATAATAATGTATAAATCTTTGTATTTTGATAAAACAACAAATAAAAATATATTTCAATATTTTGTAACATATAAATCCTCAGTTTTAGTTTTTATTACATTTTAAGTACTACTTACCACTTGCCGGGAATCAACCGATTATGAATAAACTGTTGATGCAAAAAGTTGTCTATCTTCAATATTTAGTATCATGTTTTGGTTTTTTGAGACCTAACCTTTCTTATTGCAAAACAATGGAAAACTCAAGGATAAAGCCGATTTCTCGACGAAAATCCTCTGATACTTAAGTCAGGAAAATTTTACTTTGTGTGTGTGATAAGAGCATAAGAAAAGTAAAAATATCGAAAAAATAATAATAATCTCTCCATTCTGTGTATGCTTTTTTCTTTATATATAAAAAGTTAATTTTATTTTCTGTCCTTGAAAAACAGTTTTTGTACGTGAATCTTCCCTACAAAATGTTACATACCTCCCCTTTATTCACGGATTCTATTATAAAACAATCATGAGATTTTGTACCTATTGACATGTATCACTTTCTAAGTGGTATGCTCTAAAAGGTTGTCGTAGGAATCATAGAGTGTGGATGCTGTGGGAGTCGTACCATGTCATTTGTATTTGGGAATACTCTGAAAAAACATAGAGTCGGATGCTTGGTCCCCCGAGGCTCCGAACCATGTCACCTTGTTAGAAATACGTCAGATCTTTGATGACATCATATGCTAGTGTCGTGGGTATTGTGGTCTTTAACAAGCCCCGAGACTCTAATTTCATATGCAACAGGTGTAGAAATGAATACTCTGAGACAGGATCTCGGATGGGTATTTGTAGATAATTTTTCCCGAGTATATGTTGACAGCGTTTATCAAAGAAGGCTCTTTAAACTATCGGACTTGGGTGAGTCATCAAGGTAGATTCTACAATTTTTCATCATCACTAATAAAGGTCTCGGAACGCTATCGTAATGGAGGCCTCGGTACGCTGTTGTAATGAAAAATTGACAGGAAGACTTAGGCCCATATGATAGGCCTGGGCCTCTAAGCTAGGCTTTGATAAAAATATCCAAATATTAAACCCCCCAGTTTTTAATTTAAAAAATTTTATATTAAAAATTTATTAAATGTTATACAGCTGTCTCGGGACTACCTTTTTGGTAACATAATCGTCATCCACGCGGCACCTTTTCATTGACTGATATGACTGAATAACCAAGAAATTTGGATCGCAATGATGCTTCTTAAAAGTGGGCCCTATCAGAGTTTAAAATTTTGAAAAAACGTGACTTTTGGCACTTTAGATTATATGATGTGACGCTCCTCTATCCAGTGGATTCAGAACGAGGGGTAGGTTTCTTTCTAGTCTCCTTTTATTTTTCTATAAATATTACTTCTTTCACAAAATTCTGTTTTTCTTCCCTTTATCTTTCTATCTGTGCTTACTGTTTTGAAAGCTTTCTGACGATTCTTTAACGAACGTTCAATCGTAATCTTCGATTAACTTTCAGAGTCTTCTCTTTCAAGCTTTTCCTTCAAACATTTGGTGAGTTCTCTTACAAATTCCCATCTACTTATATTTTTTGCAAGTTTTTGTGTTTAATTTTTGTGCATCTTGATGGGGTAGGATGCCTATAGCAATTTATTAAAATGACTTAGTAGACTCTTATAGATCTTCAGAACCTGTAACAAATAATTTATCAGCTCAAAAATTATTAGGAACATATTCAAAATAGAGATTCATATGATGTCTCATTTTGGACTTAATAGGATACAATGTTCTTGGTAGTAATAGGAGATTCTTGAGTTGTCAATGATCCCCGAACAGCCCTAATAAGCTTTCATTTTATTTTCTAGACAGAAATGGCTCATGCTTCCACCTCTTCTACTACACCTGAGGTTGTTATTGGGGGAGACAACTCAGGGAAAGAATTGGTGTTTGTGAAACCCGTCCTTTAGTATTATAGGCATAATAGTAAATTCCTCAACAGTGTTCGTGCATGTCTTCGTGGTTAGATTGTGCACGAGCGGGTATAGAACTTGAAAGAGTGTCTCGAGTAAGATT
>JAVXUL010110854.1:0-18202 GCA_035590515.1 Trichilia minutiflora
ATTATTTAATTATTAAAAATTTAATTAATTATTATTTAAATTTGGATATTTATTTATTTTGTATGATTATTCATATTCCAAAGTTAATTTGGTAGTTTTTAAAATTTTTTGGATCAAAATGTAAGATTTAAAATTTTTTTTTTAAAAAAGGGACCAAATTGTAAGAATTATAAAATTTTTAATTTTTTAAAAAATAAAACCGGTCCCCGATTTAAATCGGACCGGGTACCGGTTTAGCTAAAAAAAACCGGTATCCGATCCGGTTTCACCCCTAATTAACATGTTATACTGCTGCTTATGTGTATCTTTATATTGTTGAACATTTGCAGGACCTTATTCATCAACATTTTGTAATCTATTCTCTACTCTATCGACTGATATACAATTAGTGTTTTTATGTCAAATTCCTCTTCCATACTAACACCGTGATCTACACTATTTTTACAATTGTTGTTCATTTTAGATTTCTTTTGCAATTGTAATTAGTTAGCATTAGTAGTTAGTTAATCATGCTTTACTCAGTGTATATAAACTCATGTTTGCCATTCTTGTACAGTTAACTAAAGTGAAATCAATCCAGCGGCATCACTTTTCTTTATTTTCATTTCTTAAGTCTAATGAAGGGAACAAAACTCCATCAGAGCCAAAAAACACTTCCTAGAATCGCAGCAAGCCGCTCCCAAGAAACTCGTTATAGGCAAGAGATCGATTTTGGAGAGGATTTTCTATCTCTAGAATTTAAGAGAGAGAAAATTAAATTTACAAGGGGTTGATCTTTGATGAGAGGTATTTCCCATCATAACAAAATAAATAGATAAATGAATTTCTTGATTTCAATTTTTTTTAAAAGAAAATTTATTCCACTCTTATAAACTAATAATTTTAATATTGCATCAATATAAGGGCAATTTCTTTTAGATTCAACTTTGTATTTATAATTTTTAAATTTGAGAATATATTTTTATATAAGGGAGGAAATTAAAAATTGGCAATATAGTTCAAAATTGTAAATTGTGATTTAATTTTTAATAATATTCAAATTATAAATTATAAAAGACAAAAACGATAAAATATAATAAAATATTATTATGTTTACAAATTTTTATACAAACTCATTGTTCATATAAATTAATATAAAAAATAAAATATATAATAATGATATAAATTATCATATTAATTTCAATAAAAATGTGTATTACTATTGAACCCTTACTTATTCATATAAAATTTTAAATTAACTAGTTGAATGCAATCTATGATATTCTTTATTTACTTTTTTTTTTGTTGAATATAATCTATGATATCAATTAGGAGAAATATTTACGTGCACTCCTCCTACCTTATTAGCATTAATTGGCCAGCTCTGCTATTTAATGAGCCCAATAGTCAAATTACTATTGATTAATTGGTGTCAACACGTAGGCAGGTGCATGCAGGGTTTTTCACCATTTAATGTAAGGAGTTGGGGAAGATTTTGCTGATAATTAATTATTTAATTAATTATCTTTCAGAATTTCTTAACTACAACTTAAATTTTAGGTATATCATAAATTGGTGAATGTGACTGCTATGAGCTGTAAAAGACATTAAAGGCCTACCAATCAACCATCAGGCCGGTTTCACTCGAACGTAGTTGTCAAGCGCCCAACTTAGAAAGCCCATAAAAATATATATTTTTAATTTATTTCACATGTTTAAAATTAATGCATGCTTTATAATATGGGATCTAAATGGACTTTTTTTTCCAGGAAAAAAAATATAGTTTTAATTGAATATGAAACAAAAATAGTTACTATATTTAATGAAAGTATACAGTTAGTATAAAAAAAGTAAATTAGATAAAAAAAGTTCATATATGTAAATTTATTTAATTAAATTTCAATTTAAAGCTTTGGCCTTTATCCGAAATTCTGAATTTCCTTTGAGCCGCCCTAGTTGATCATCATGCATGCAGTAATATCTGCTATTAGTCTGTGGAGTACAAACTCCCGGAAACTCCCAGAAATTGTAAACGATTTTTGCCTGTCCTTGCCTCTGTTCTTATTTGACTTAATTACTAGAAACTACAGGCAATTTCGTTTTTTTCTTCAGTTAAAAAATAGGCAAAAATAATTTTTAATTTAAACAATAGGTAGAAATCTTTGACTTAATTACTAGCAATTACAACATTTTTTTAATTTAAAAAATAGAAAAATGCTTCTTTTAAAGAAAATAATGTTGTGAATACCGAATGAGTATTATAAATAATTATTTCGAGGTTGTGAAAATACTTGCGAATTGCATCCCACGTTACTCTTTTTAAAAAGAAAGTGAAATCTTGACAAAAATGTTCAATGATTTTTCTTTTAAAAAAAAAATTATGATGATTTTCAAAATTATTTATAACCCAAGTGTTCAACGAAGTTTTCTGTTTTATTTTGTCTCAACCCTTTGTAGGTACATGGATTATATAATGTCTCTGTTTCTTCCATTAATTTTCTAAACTTGTGTAATTTCAGTAACCTTGTATTCATTTCAGAATAGAATCATGATGAATTAATTCATCACTTGAAACTACAATATATCATAATTATGCAATTAATCATCCCCTGATGTGTATGTCCAGGATACAACATATATATAACCAACAATGGAGTTACATAAGATCTTTAGACTTCAATGCTTTCACAAATTTCACAACAATAATAAAGTATACAATTAAAGATAAATAAATTACACCGGGCAACCATGAAACCTTTTAAAACCATATATGTATAAATCATAGTAATATACACATATAGATAGGTAGACAACATCAATTATAAGCAAAATTGAATTCAGCACCCCAACCAGTTCATGATCATTCACATGCATACACCAGAACGATGCCGCATTGAAGCTCGGCTAAGATCTTTGGTGCAAATTCATTATTCTCAAGTGCTACTACAGATACTAGGATCTTGTATATAATATATTTATAGAGGGTATACATATGGCTTGCTAGCCAGTTAATAAATAGGTGCTGCCGAAGGGGCAACCGCGAATTTCTCACTCTGGATTGGTCCTGGTGCAACGAAACCAGAGCTTCTGATCTCGGACATTCTTCTCCGTGAATCTGCTCCTGGTGCTTCACATAATTTCGGAAGAAACACTCCTGGTAAAGAATTCATTAAAAAAAAAAAAAGATTAACCTTGCTATATATAACCAAATACTGAATAGACGTAAATCCTGAACGGATGTATATACAGTACCTTCACCGGCAGCAAGGTTGAAGTAGAGATCGACGATGTTTGGACAGCTTTGGTAGCACTGAGCAGAGCAGAGTTTTTGAGTGAAGCTAGTATCCAGGAGAGAGTCGGATGAGATTCCGAGGGATTTTCTGTCAAGGCCACAGGAATTGATGCACTGGTCTGTTTCAATCAAGTTCTTCGATTTTTCTGCCTCAATTTCAGAAGTTCTACATGTGTACGCTTCCTCTCCGCTCCTCTTGATTTGTTTCTCTAGCACACAGCGTTTGCCTGAGGCTGATACAGCAAATGCGCATGTATCTTGGTCAAGGTTTTCACACGTTATTTCTCCTGCAAGAAGACCACAATCATCTTATAAGCACAATTTGAGAAAACAAAGAAATAAGGAGCACGAAATCAATATTTTCTTCTTTATTTCAGTTACCAAGAGTGCCTTGGATGCAGACGGCAGTTGCAAGAGCTAAAAGTGCCAAGATCTTTAAGCTAGAATCAGAAGCCATGGCCGCCGTTCTAATGTGAAAAATGGAAAAGAAAGGTGGCAAATTGGCTCAGATAAGCTAAGTGTGGCTTGTGCTAAAGCTTCTCTCACGAGGAATGTGTATAGTGAAGATTCATGGGTAAGTAAGTGCCACTTATATACTTGTTTTCCAATGGACAGCGCAGCATTAAAAATCAAAGACGCAATAAAGGGACTTTGCAACGTGTGGTGTGCCAATCGACCGAAAAAAAAACCCCCTGTAGATTTTACTTTTTAGCGATGATTTGGTATATAATTTTGACCCCACACGAATGTGTTCCTTCTTTGGTAGGTTCCGTGGTTCACGAAAGAATTAATTCAATTACTAGTCAAAGGACTGCCACTATCAATGGCGGATTCCTGTTTTCTACAAATGTAAATAAGTTTTTTTTTTTTTTTTTTTTTTGTTGCGAAAATTATGCAAAATTTTAATGCCTTAAATAAATATTGTCCACTCAAAGTCACCTACTTTGAAATTTTTTAATTCCATGGTGGATGTAGGTATAAATTAATACGCAGAATTTTCCGCAACATAACGGTTGAAGTATGTGAATTGACGTTGAAAGTGTGATCGTGTATCGTCAGAATGACGTGTGAATATATATATATTTTAAAATATTACGTAATAAAAACTATTTTCCTGAACGAAATTTAATCTCTTATTTTTGTACAATTTTAAAATTTTTGTTAATGGTACATCAATTAATACCTATATGACACATGAATGTGCTTAAATATATGAATCAATAACATTCTTACGATTCAGGTTTTACATAACCTTTCGATAATATTTCCGTTATTGGATTGAAATCAACTTTCTTCATAGTTTTAGTTTGATATATAAATGATAGAACGTTACCAGAAACATAGCTTGACAATTGATTTCCTCTGAGTGGAGACTATATAGAATTGATTTTCAGTCATCGGTGATGTATTAACGAACTTTTAACGACTTATAATTTTATGCTTGAATTATTTACTCCGAATAGAAGCTTTGTCAATGATTTCCAAAGTTTTTTATGAATAGTTGAATCCTGCACCATTAAACACAGCAAATGTCTAACCTATCTTGTCGATAATTATGGGTTTGATCAATCACACTCTTTGAATATATTAGTCGTTCACATTCATCGCTTGAGCTGTGAACTCATGTTTTGTTCCTCAATTTTGATCTTCAATTCAAAAAGTAATATAGACGAAATGACATTGTTGTAATGCATATTGATTGAAATGGGTTAAACTGTTGAATTTAATCCTTATTGTAGGAGCATGATACACATGTGTTACATACAAAAAAGCCTAAAATATACTTATGGTAACACGATCATTCAATAATATTTATATCATTGATTGTTATATTTATGTATTATAATTATTAATTTCTCTATCCTTTTTCAAAATATGTATGCTATTGATATATTCATCTATTGTTGTACTATACTGAAAATATTCCAACTAATTTTTTTCTCTCCATTACGGAAATTTATTTAATTTTGGATGAATGTTTTTTATTAAAGTACCAGTAAAAATTTTATATTATTCTAGCACATAAAAACAATTCATACACAAATTACTATGATATTGCCTGTTTTTGATAATTCGTAAAAGAAACAACATTTTTATTTGTTCTAATTATTTTCTATATTTCTATTCAAATCATAAGTCTTAACAAACTATGAAATATTTTCTTTCTTTTCAAATTTCTAACAAAAAAGATGGTAAAGAATGAAGATTATTAGATTTGTGCTCAATTCATTAGTACTCCCTATTTTCCATTTCAAGTCTTCGCACGATATGTCCCTTTCGACCCGTTAAGAGCCGACAAAATTGAACACGACATTCATTATTAGTTACCAAAATCGACTTTTCATCCAACAAGTACTCGTCAACGTTGATAGAAGACGAAGATCATCCAATTTCCATCTAGTTTCGTGCTTCTCAGGAGACCAAGATCGAAGACTACAGTAAGCAGCTCCATTAAACCCTTAATTTTAAACAACAAAATAATATAATTTTTTTTTTAATTTTTATTTTAAGTTGACTAAGCAGTGAATTAAATAGATTAATTAATGATTTTCAGTTTGATAATTAATTAGGAATGTAGTCAGCTAAAATAAATCTATTACTTCGACTATTCTTCTTCCGTGACTTACGGGGAGATTGAATGTGAATAGGAAAGTTGATTGCGTACTGGTTTAAAGTTAGGCAGTTCCTCTGCTTTGGAATCTACTACCTAGCTATATCTATATAGATCTTCATTAAAATGAGTTGACAATACTTTTAGGTTTAAAACTTAAGGGTCCCAAAGCTATGGAAAATGCCATGCAATTTTTTCTTCATCTCTTTTCAAATTAGTACTTCAATTATTTTCGTTAATTTCAACTTTCGTAACCATAATGTGGGACTGTTAAATGTTGACCCCTTAATTCTTAGACACGTCTTGAAAAAAAAAAATAGTAAAAGTGTGATTTATGGATTAATAAATAAGAGAATTCATTCAGCTTAATTGTTCAATCTTCTTCTTTTATATTTTTTTCCCTTGGTTAATTTATTATCCTTTCCTTTGATTTTGATTAACCAAAAAAATTATTCGGTCTTTTGAGTTGAATATTTGGCTAATAGGTATAAAGGGCATCGATTTATAATAGTCGGATTCTCATGGACTCATGTTGTTATGCCCATCCATGGATCTAGGAATCCCAAAATCCTTGTAGGTTGGGGATTTGCAAAAATCCTCGTGCCCCCGTAAGATGGCAAGGTTAGATTGTTTTTATGAAAATTAATAGTGAAAAAAATGACGTATAAATTTCTAATGTTTCGTCTAATAAATTAATTTTGTTGTTTACATTAAATATTTTGACAATAAGATGGAGTGTAGGCTATCTTATCCTCCATCTGTTTTCGTTTAAGTCTCATTTTTTGTCCATTTTTTAATAAAGTTAATAAGGTAGGGACGGAGAATTTTTATACAGTTCCCATTCCATTTTATTTCCCGAATTCAATAATCTTTTAAAAAATAAAATTAATATTAAAAATTAAAAAATATTAATTATTGATTACAAAATTTTCTACTTAAATTATTAGTATTATTATAATATTAAAAATATTGATCTTTATCTTATATTTTATACATTAAATATGTTTATAAATAAAAAATATTATATAAAATTATATTAAAATACAAGTTTATAAATAAAATGAGGAATGGGGTGGGGAATACTAAACCAAACTCTAACCCATTAAAAAATTGTGATGAATTTTTTCCCATTCTCTACCCTATTTTCTTTGAATTAATTTTAATTATCCTTGTTTGAGGGAGATTTTTTTTTTAATCTCTATAAAATCTTATAGGACATTTTTATTATATATTTAATTTAACATTCTAATATAAATAGAGCGTAAAAATACCCATTGCATTTACATTAAAATTATATATTTAATATAACATCCTAATATGAACAGAACATAATAATATATCTCATTTTTTAAAATAGAAATGTATAGGACATTAACAATATATATGCGTACAAACTAATTATACAAAATTTATTGATATGAATATTATCATAAAATTAAATGAATAAATATAAAAATAAATGTTATAATATCAGCATCCGTTCTCGTTCCATGTTATAGTGTCGGATTAATTTGTGCAAATAATTTATAAATATTATATATGATATTGCTAATGTATAATCATATATCAGACTTATGAGTGTTAGTAAATTTAACTAGAGAAATCTCTTAACAGAATACAAATTCTGTTCACACCAAATTAAAATTATATTAGGTTTATTTCTTATAACAATTATGGCCATTTTTTTTAAAAGCCCTATGTCAAACCTTACTCTATTTAGTATTTACACCAACAAATGGCAAGTAATCCATCCATCGTACCATGCACGAACAACTCCATATCTGTGCTCGGATAGAAGTTACCATCCACGACTTCATTAGCCATAAGGCCCATAACATCCGTCTAAGTGTACTGAAGTTTACACTGTAACTAAAAAATATAACTTGTGAAAGTAAACCACATATCATTAAATATCAAAATACTTGCATATGAGAGGGAGGGCTATCATCCAGTCTCGTGGGATATGCCTTTTATTTAAAGGTAGGTATCTGATATGCCTTTTGTTTAAAGGTGTTTATCGAATCAAGTTGATATGTGAATCAAATTAACTCGACCCTCAAAAAATTCAATACGAAGTAATCTGTTTAACTATTTATATTGGTCGGTTCGATTTCGGGTCAAATAATACAAATTGTGCTAATTTCAGTTTTAGAATCAATGACTTGATCCGTAATAAATTTAAAATCATTTTGAGTTCATTATTGTTTTAACTGATGGTTTGGACCGGTTCAATCCATCGGTTATAAAAAAAAAAATAACTACTGCAGTTGTAAATCAATTTACAACGTTGTAGACCATTACAATTGCAAGATCACCCTACTATTATTTTTCCTCCTCCCCCTCGCCCTCCCCCGTATACTATATAAACCATTCAACTCCCCCCTCCCTCCTTTAAATCTTATTTTTGTTTATTTATTATATATTTCATATATATAATTTTTCTCAATTTCAATCTCCTTCGAGCCTCTTAAATTCTCAAGTTTCTACAACTTTCAACAAGTTAATGATCAAATGATTTACGATCATTGTATTAAGGTTAATATTAAATTAAATTAAATTAAATTTATTTTAAAAAATTAAAAATTTAATACTATTATTATTAGTTTTAATTTAATTTGTTAGTTTAACATTTATTATTTTTATTATTTATTTATACTGTATTTTATTTAATTTATTGTTAAATTAGATTATTTATATTATATTTTATTATTATATTTTAAAATTTTACTTATTTTAAAAATTAAAAATTAATTTTATACTTTTGTTAGTAACAAATTTATTATTCTTGTTATTTAATATTTATAGTGTATTTTATTTATTTTATTATAAAATAAAATAAAATAAAATTTATTATTATTAGTATTAGTTTAAATTTAAAATTAAAATTAAATTTATATTTAATTGTTAAACTGAAATTAAATTATATTTTATTATTATTACATTACATTAAATTTAATTATTATTTTTAATTTAATTTATTAGTTTTAAATTTATTATTTTGTTATTTATTTAAATATTATATATTTTATTGTTAAGTTACATTAAATTAAATTATTATTATTTTTAATTTAATTTGTTAGTTTAAAATTTATTATTTTTGTTATTTATTTAATTTTTATAGTGTGTTTATCTATTTTATTGTTAAATTATATTAAATTAAATTAAATTTTGTTATTATTATTTTTATTTAATTTGTTAGTTTAAAATTTATTATTTTTATTATTTATTTAATTATTATATTATATTATATTTATTTTATTTTTAAGATACATTAAATTTAATTTAATTTAATTATTATTTTTTAATTTAATTTGTTAGTTTAAAATTTATTACTTTTGCTATTTATTTAATTTTTATAGTGTGCTTTATTTATTTTATTGTTAAGTTACATTAAATTTAATTTATTTAGTGTGTATTTATTTAGAGTGTGTTTATTTTATTTTATTGTGTTATTAAAATAAAATTTAATTTTTGTATTAGAAAGTTAGAATTTAATTTAATTTTTACGTTAGAAAATTAGAATTTAATTTAATTTTTGGATTAGGAAGTTAGAATTTGAAATAGATAAAATTATGGATTCCCTTATGATATAGATGATCTAATACCTTCACTTGAATATCATAAAAATGTTCTAGAATAATAACCTCCTTATAGTACAACGGCTCAAATAGAAGTAACAACTGTTAATAATAGTCAAAATAGACAGTTTAGGTAAGAGATTTGGCTAATTTTTAAAAAGAATATCGAGCTTGATAAAACTCGATATAAATTTTGTAGTGTAGTATACTCACACAAAAAAAGAATGGGTTATATAATCTTAAAATATATATAGATAAAAAATATTCAGGACACCTAGAAAATTTACAAATACAAATATAAATCAAAACAATTAGTAGGTTGGTAGGTGATACTTTTTATTTTGATTCTACTGTATCAAGAGATACAATTTATCAATGATTGATAGTAGATAATTAACTATTCACCTAAAATGAATCTCTATATTTTGTAGAAATAATGCAACAACATCAACCTGTCTTTAAGAAAATACCTACTGTATATTTTTATTGGCAACTAATAATTAAAAAGATGTCAATGATTTGTATTATATTTGTGTTACTTGTCATTGTATTAATGAAGATTGATAATTAAATAAAAGAATTATAGGATTTAGACCTTTTGTATTTTTATATGACATTAGGGCTATTACAAAGGTTATTAAGAGTGCTAGAAGAGAGTTTAGAATTACAGATAAAATTCTTTGTATTCATTTGATAATGACTCTAATAACACAGCAGTCATTTCTCTTCTTAAGGATATACAAAACCTATATTTAGAGGGTAGATTTTTTTATAATAGATGTACTTGTCACATATTGATCTTATATGTACAAGATGGATATGAAATGATGAAACCAGCTATTGATGCTATTAAAAGCATTGTTTTTCACTTAAGATCGGCTTCAGTTAGAGTCCAATCATTCAAAAAATTATGTTATCAACACGTATTGAGGGCCAAAAAATTGATATTAGACATACCGATAAGGTAGAACTCAACCTATAAGATGTTTAAAAATATTTTACCTTACTGAATTCTAATTATAAAAATTTTAAAATATAGAGATGAGTGGTTATGAATTAATCAAAAATAATTTTTGAATTGCAGAAATTATCTCATAGTTCTTATCAATACTAAAAGAAGTCACAGAACTTTTATCTGGGTAATATTATCTAATAACGTATCACATAATTTTCACATTATATAATCTTGCATATGTATTTAAACAGTACATAGAACATCCCATATTCTCTATAGTCATGTTGGTTATGGTAGAAAAATTTAAGAAATATTACGATGATATGCCACTTTTATATTGCATTGTATTATGTTTAGATCTTAGGATGAAGGTTTTTTGTTATAAAACCCTTATAGAATGATGTTATTCACTTTTAGATGTAAGTGATTTCAAACATTTGACTAACCAAACTCAAAGATGGATTTATTAGTGCAAAAAAAATTTATCATCTACTCTATTAGATATTTTTCACTTGTATGAGATTGAGTATTTTATAGGTAGTACCATTTTTACAAGTTGAGAGGTTCTTCTTCCTCCTCCTTAGCACATATTATTTTCAGCAGCGATTTTAATTCATACATAGAAGTCAACAAGAGATCAAGAAGAGTGTTATCATCATTTAACGAATTTTTATACTATTTACAAGGTCTGCCTATTAAACAGGAGTCAAATTTTGACATATTAAAATGGTAGAAGAAAAATCATAAGTTATATCCTATCTTAGTAAGAATGGCAAGAGATTTTCTCACACTACTTATATCGATGGTTTCATCAGAAAGTGCATTTAGTTTGAACAATCAAACGTTAGATACACATAAAAATAGATGGCCCCAGAGGTACTGAAGATGTGCATGTGTGTTAGAGATTGAATCAATGAAAAAAAGAGATTACAACAATCAACTTTTACAGTCCACTTTAACTATCGTCAAAGAATAACGATATTTAATTACTTATAATTAGGATTTATATTTTATAATTTTTAATGAGGTAAGACTTAATGTCCCTCTCTTTATAATATTTTCTTAATTTATTTGTTTATTTTTTGTGTAATGATATATGAATATGATTGAATGTAAAAAAATTTATGAGATTAAGGCTGAAATATCTTCCTCATTGTATTTTTAATTAATTAATAAAAAAAAATACTATTGAAGGTATTTTTATATAATTTTTTAAAATTTAAAAATATTTTCTATAAATATATTAAAATAAAAATTATTATATATAAATTAAAATAAATTATAACTAGTTTAAGTTTAAAAATTAAAATAAAATAGGTTATAAAAATATTTGTATAAATTATTTATATAGTTTAAAATACAAATTACTATATGATAATATTGGTTAATAAACATATGAAATTAATATGGTAATAAAAATAAATAATATCCATAATGACGATAACAACTAAAGTTTATGTAGAAATTTCTAAAAATTATTTAATTAATTAAATTAAAAATTATTTTAACTAGAATTGACCCCAGAATTGGAACCGTTCTGAATCAGAACTGGTTCGGACCAGCCCATCAGTATTTATTTTTAGGTTTTGATTCAGTTTCATCACCAATGAATCATGAAACAAGACTGGATTGACCCATTTTTGCTACTAATTTGAGTTGATTCCATTCTTTTTGGTTTATTGACCTAGCCCAAATCGGACCGAATTCATCAATTCAGGCTTGTTAAACACCACTACTTCTGTTAGAGTGCCAATGTGTCCAGAAACTTGTCAATGTGCTGTCATTCATAAAAGTAAAGATAGAAATAAAAACATACAATATATAACTTTGTGAGCCCCGTCCTTAGATCTCAAGGGTATATCGATAATTTTTTACTTTCACTGTTCATGCATTTATATCGATAATTTTTTTACTTTCACTGTTTATGCATTTGCATCCATCCTGTACACCGTGTGCGTGTGAGCATGATTCTGTAACTTAGTTGGAGATTTGAGTTTGTTAATATAGAGTTTTGAGGTCGTGAACGCAGAGACCTCAACGTAATTAAAAGTAAGTTTTATTTTGAGTGAGACCCCAATAATATTCTTCAGTTAAGGGAAAGATTTGGGAGAAATATGTAATTCGTTTGAACGATTGGGTTAAATCGTTCGAACGAATTCATGGACACAGATTCGCTCGAACGAATGGGCAATTCGTTCGAACGAGTAGAATATTTCATTCGAACGAATAGTGGAACGTTCGAACAAAATTCGAGGAAACTTTTTGAAAAATTTTGGTCTCAAATTCATTCGATCAAATAGTGGTTTGTTTGACCGAATCGATGGTGTTGTTCGAACGAATGTTAGATCGTTCGAATCAAAATTTGGAGAGTTCTTTGACTTCAAAAGTGCCAGATTCGTTTGATCAAAACTCAGTTCGTTCGATCAAATTCATATTCGTTTGAATGAATCCCCCAACTTGTTTGATCGAATCAGTACGAAATAACGATTTTATCCGTTTCTAGAATTTTCTCCTTTAGAGAACTTAAGGGCAAAAACATAATTTTGCCCTCTCATTATAAATATGGGGGCTGAGATTATTTTTTCCCATTTTTCTTCTTCTTTCTCTTCTTTTCTTCCTCTCTTCTGTTCTAAAAACCCATCTCCTCATTCTTTTGTTTTCTTTGATTTCTTCTTAATTTCTCATTAGATTTCGTACAATAAACACTCTACGGACTTTGATTCGGTATTTGGAGCGCAGGAGTGGAAATGGGGAGTTAGATTTTTGGCTTTCATTTTGGTGCTTTTTGGGTTTGAAGCTAAATCAGAGCAAATCGACGATACCACGAGGTTCGTAGTGATGATTCTAGCTTATCTATATATTACAGTTTTTGTTTTATTCATTTTTATAAAAATGGAATTTACTGTACATTTGTATGAACTTCAGTAGATTTATCATTAACATTTTAGTTTTTACACGTTATCCAAGTTGTAGTGAAGACAGGAAAATCGTAGGAAGCTAGAAGTGCGAATTCAGAGAATTTGGGTAAATATGAACAGTAATCAGAGTTACTATTCTGACAGGTATGTGGGATCCACAGGTCTGAAATGTGAAATCAAGCCAAATTACGCTAAGTGTAGCTACAATGTGGGTCTGTATCAATATTATATGGGTAATTAAATGGATAACGAGGGTTTTAGTCGATTTTATATATTATCCGATTTTAAGAAAACCCGGGTTAGTATGCATTGCACGCATTCGAGTCTCTTACGTATTTTGGAATGCATTTTGATATATATATATATATATATATATATATATATATATATATTTGGATACATGTGTTTAGGCGACGATATGCGAGCGAGGTATCCGTATGACACGTTGAGAAACGAGGGGAACTAAGGAGTGTATACCCTCCCTAAGTTGTGAGTGGACTATTTCTATGTTTTGTTATATCTGTATATGTGAAATATATATATATTTTACATGGATAATGGCTGTGTGCTAATTTTTGATATGTTATACTTTGATGATGACTCTATGATATTGATACAGTCAAGGAGCCGGGTATTTGTTTTATGTTGATGATCTGGCCAGTGGGCCAGATTTTTATACTTGTTATAATGATGATCATGAGTGCCGGGATATAGTTGGTAATAACGATCATGAGAGCTGGGTTATTTACTGTAGCTACAAGGTGGTAGCCTGGAGGAGAGTTCACTGGGATGTGAACCCTAGATGAGTGTTATATATGATAGCCTAAGGACGACCTGAGAGAGAGATCACCTAGGTGAGTGGAGACTGTACAATTAGGATCGTTATGTGATGATTTTGTGATGGATATGTGATTCAACCACCTATGAGTCTCGTCGAGTTAATCAAGGATGTCACCCCATGATATCTTGCGGTAAACGTTAGTGGTGGGCTTATTTCCTGAAAATGATGCATGTTTTACTTTATGCATTAAAGCAACCTTTTGTTAAAATAGCATTGTTTTATTGGCATATAAGTCCACTGACGGTCTCGAGGTACCCACGGCTAGGGTGATCATCGAGGAATACAGTAAACCCCATGACTTTTGGTATATGTTTTGGAGTTTCAAATGGGAAGAAATGTTTTTCATTAAACGAGTTTGCATGTACTTATTTATTTATATTTATTTTTCTTTCACTCACTGAGTATACTCCTGTATACTCACCCCCTCACTCTCCAGTTGCAGGTTCGTGTAGTTAGCAGGGAGTGGTGGTGGTGATTCTTCCAGGTTAAAAGGATTGTAGGTATACTTCCACTAATCGACTCACCATTTATGATTCATAATCCACTGGAGTCTGCTGTTTTGTTTTATTTTCTGTATGAATTTTTTATGAAATGAAATGGAATTTGTAAGAAATGTTTACAGTATATTTTGGGATAGATTGATCCCCACCTATTTGTATATTGATGAACCTTTATGGGTTGATTTAATCACTTTGAAGTGTTTGTGGATTGTCATGGAAATATCTGGAGTTTGGGTGTTTGGTTGGAAACTATATTGGAAGTGTTATATTTACTATAGATACAGGTTTGTAAATGCCTTACAGGCTGTCAGGGTGTATTCTGGGTGAATGGATACATTCTGGAAGTCTGTGACGGTTATCACATGTGTGACCCACGGGTTGGGGCGTGATAGATTTGGTGATTGATTATCATCTGGAAAAGGCCAATGTGGTGGCAGATACTTTAAGCAGGAAGTCTTCAGTAACAGTGGCGTCTGTTTAGTCAGCATACCTTCCATTGTTACTAGAATTGAAGAACTTACGAGTGATGTTAAGGTGTGGCCAAAATGACTTGATGTTAGCCAATTTCATTGTGAGACCGACACTAAGGGAACAGATAAAAGAAAGGCAGATACAAGATCCAGAATTAATAAAAGTCTATCAGAGAATTATGAATGATGATGCTGGAGACTTTTACATTTCTCAGGATGGAGTTTTAACATTAAGAGTTAGGGTATGTATACCCTCAGATTATGAACTGATAAATGCCATTTTGGAAGAAGCTCACTGTTTGGCCTTTGCAATGCATCCTGGTAGCATAAAAATTTAGAGAACCTTCAGAGAGAACTACTGGTAGCTTAAAGTAAAGAAAGACATAGCAGAATTCGTTGCCAGGTGTATAACATACCAACAGGTTAAAGCTAAACATCAGAAGATAGCAGGAACGCTTCAACCATTACCCATACTAGAGTGGACATGGGAACACATCCTTTCTCTTCAAGCAGTTTACAGATTTGTAAACACAATCAACAAACTACTTTATCATATATCAGTTTTCAACAGTTTTACCATCCTGAGAAGCTTCACCACCAGTATACATATTGTAAGCCCCGCGTCTAGATCCTAAAGGCATAACAATAATTCTACATTTTTATTGTACATGCATTTACATCTATCCTGTACACCGTTTATATATGAGCGACGTTCATAATTAATTATGAGAGTTGAGTTGGTTAAGATAAAGTTTTAGGATCATGGGACTCCATTGATATTTTTCAATTAAGGGAAGGATTTGGGAGAAAATGTATAATTCTCTCGAATGAATGGACCGATTCGTTCCAATGAAATTTTGAGGAACTCCCTGAAAAATTTTGGTCCTAGATTCGTTTGATCGAATCGATCGTTTCGTTTGAACAAACAGTAGATCATTCGAACAAAAATTTGGGAAGTTCCTTGACTTTTGAGGCATCGAATTTGTTTGAAGGAAAACTAATTCATTCGATCGAATCCATAATCGTTTGAACAAATCTCGCGATTCATTCGATTAAAGTCTGTAGTTCGTTTGAACGAACCCCGATTCATTCGACCAAATCGGTGTGAAATAACCATTTTTGCCCTCCTCAAGAAACTTCTCCTTTGTATAACTTAAGGGGAAAATGATAATTTTACCCTCTTTTTATAAATATGGGAGCTGAGGTCCGTTTCACCCTCATTTCTTCTTCTTTCTCTTCTCCTCTCCCTCTCCTCCGTTTTCTCCTCTGTTTTTCATGCCCAACACCTACATTTTTGCATTCACTTGATTTTTATTCATTTTTCCATCACATTCTCTATCCTAAACTCCCTTTCAACTCTAATTTATAGAAATGAGCAAGAAAATGCAAATAGGAAGCTAAGGTTTCGACTTCAAAATTGAGGATTTTCGGGTTTAAGGCAAAATCAAAACAAACCAACACTACCGCGAGGTAAAAGACATCGATTCTAGTATGTCTATATCCTATATTTTTTGTTTTATCAAATTTTTACAATGTGGGTTTTACTATTTATCCGTATAGATTTTGATAGTTTTAACACGTACATTTGAGTTTTTATGCGTAAATTAGATTTTAGTAAGGTTGGGTAGATTATGAGGTAGCTAGAAATATGAATTCAAAAATTATGAATGTGTATGAACAATAACTGGATTACTATTCCGATAAAGAGGTGGGGTCCACTTATCAAAATTATAAAACCGAGTCGAAATACGCTAGTCTAGCTACAATGTGGGTTCATGGTAGTAATATATGGATAATTGGACAAATAACGAGTATTTAATCGATTACGCATATTAACCGATTTTAGAAAAAAATTCGAGTTATTATGCATTGCACGCATACGAACTTTATCTATATATTGAATTGAGTATTGATATATTTTGATACATGTATTTAGGCGACGGTACGCGAGCGAGAAATTTCCGTGACGTGCCGAGAAACAAGAGAAATTAGGGAGTGTATACCCTCCCTAAGCAGTGAGTAGACTACTTCTATTTTTATCACTTTATTTAAAACTCGTTTTTATAGTTATAATGATATGCAAAGTATTTTATACATAATTAAGCCTATTACTCTTGTTTATGTGAAAATGCATATGTATATATATTTTTTATATGGTTTTGAAATGAGATACGATTGGTATAATGGATTTTATTTGCTTGGTGTATATGTTTTATATGAATAATGGTCATGGGCCAATTTATGATATGTTTATGATTAATGAAATGATTATTGTGATATTTATGAACTATATGGATATTGACCTACATGTTGGTAATGACGGCCAAGAGGGCCTGGTTTATTCACGGTAGCTACCGATTGTAGCCTCGGATCAACCTGATAGAAAAGTCGCCTAGGGGAGTAGAGATTTCACAGGTGGGAGTGGTGTATGGTTGTATTATTGTGATGATGTGTTGTAATTCGACCACCTGTAAGTCTCATTGGGTTAGTCATGGATGTCACCACGTGGCTAATTCGGGACAAACCTCAGTGGTGGGCTTATTTTTATATAAGTAAACTATGCATTATTTTATCCCTTGCGTTACAAACTAATTTTATAAAAATGACATTGTTTTATTTGCATATAAAACCCACTAATGGTCTCATGATGCCCAGGACCAGGGTAATCATTGAGAAAGGGAGCCAGGCAATGATTTTTGATATATGTTTCAAAGTTTTCAAACTAAAAGAAATATTTTTAAACCAAGTTGCTTTATGACATGTTTGAGTTATGTTTTCTATTTTGGTTGAATATTATTTATTTAATTATTTAAATTCTTAATTCACTCACAGAGTATAATCTCGTATACTCACCCCTCTCACTCTTCAGTTTCAGGTTCGGTTATTTAACAGCGCTCGGTGGTGGTAATTCTTCCAAATTTAGAGGACCATCAGGTATACTTCTGGAATCGACTCATCTAAGAGTGTTCCTAGTCCACTAGAGGTGTATTGTGTTTTAAAACTTGTATTGTCTTTTATATATTAAGAACAGATTTATAAACCCTATTGGTTTTATAAT
>JAVXUL010110871.1:0-18196 GCA_035590515.1 Trichilia minutiflora
TATTATTTGGCCTTTAATTATTATGGATGGTGTTAGCCTCCGTTCTGAATAACTTTTCTCTCTTGATAACAATTTTTTAATGTATAAGGATTTCAGTATGACCATAAAGGTTCAAAGTGAATTAGCCGTGAGTCATTCCCAAATAATTCGGAACTCAAAGACTATGATTGAAATCTAACAATATGCTATAGTACCTAATTCACAATAAAGTAATTTTTTTATCAAACCTTGCATGATTGCCATACCATGTCGATAATGTCCCTCTATTATCATATCCTAATCAAATTAAGATTTATAGAATGTCAATACCCTAAATTTGATCTTTTATGAATTATCGATCATGGTATCCTGAACACGCCACCATGAACTCCTTCATATTGCTTTTATTTAGCTTTGATCGTAAACTTTGATTTAGATATCTATCAATAATTGTTTAGGAACTCGAACTAGGACAAAGTCAGTGAAACTTTCAATCCCATTGTATGAGTCAACAAATTCTTGATCATCAACCAAACTCTTATATAAACAACGTATAACCAAATCGATTTCTCATACAAGACATGGTTAATCATGTACTTATACACCATATGAACTATACGCATCCATATAAGGTTTAATTTTGATATCTCAGGTCAAAGGATTACATAGCATACTAGTACAATCAATCAATAAATTATTGATTACATGCATATCATGTGATTTATTGATGATTGATTATGTTCGATAAATAGTTCGTAAACTATAAATCCATACTAGTACTCTTTTAACAATACTCATATTGTCAGTCTACTTATATTAGTCTATGATATCTTTAAGAGGCATTCAGTATGCTTACTTTGTGATATTAATGCCCAGTCAAAACTATTTACGTAAGGAACGAGTTTGATAATTCTAATTAATAATTAACAATTATCAGGATAATTCACACACGTATCTTATTGTTTAGCAGGATATAATAAAGAAAAAAAATAAAAAATCATGGTTTCTAAGGCATACGCTAACAATATATATATAATAAAGAATCATTTGTTATTAAAAAATAATTTTTTTAACATGCCATACGTCTAATAAGAAAGAGAGGAGTGGAAGGGAACTATACTTCATCTTCTTCCTTGCTTTGAAAATGTCCATGGAGGAATGAGTTTTTTTTAAAAATAAAACAAGAAAAGGAAGAAAATAGAAAAGATAGAAAATGGTTTTCATGGTTTCCAAACCTCCAAATTAATATAAATGGATTTTTCTAAGTGTAGGAAAAAACAAGTTTGTAGAAGCTTATTATATGAATATTGTCTTCTAACAAAGAAACCAAAACTATCGTCATCAAGTTGGTATGTGGATATTCCTAGAGTCTAGTTGGAGACGACTTAGCTAACTGGATGACTTTATTTTGAGTATGAATTTCAAACCCTTGACAATAATTTTGATGTCAAAATTGTTTGAATTCCATTCTAGCATACATAAAGTTTTTAATAATCCTATATGTGTTTTTATGTTTGGAAATAAATTTTGAATTTGCTTTTCACAAAAACCCTTTCAATGTTTATTAATTGATTGTGCACAAGTAATAGAGAGTAAAAGGATGGAAACCAAACTTTGAAGATTTAGGGCAATTGAATATCAACAAATAAAATAAAATACTCAAGCAGGAGTTAAAGTACTACCTGGAAGATTGAAGTATGTTTACTTTAGGAACGAATACATTTTTCTAGTTATCATCTCTTCTACTTTCACATGCAAACAAAAATGAATTATTCGCCCTATTTCTGATACTAAGTAGATAAGTCTAATAAAGGTAGTACCTAAGAAGCCTAAAATCACAAAGCCAAAAATGAAAAAGGTAAGTCATTTTCAACACGAATCTCTAAAAAATTAAATGCTATCACTAGAAAAAATCTTTTTCCTTTATCATTTTTATCAGATTTAAAGGAGAATAGTAGGCCATCTTTACTACTATTTTTTTTATGATTATTTGAGTTATTATCAAATCTTATTACACGATGGGCTTATGACACGCAATGTCATTCTTTAGATTTTACTTTCATAAATTGAGAAGATAAGATTAGATTCATTAAAAATTGACTGAGTAAAGAGTCCTTAAATGATATTCTATTGACTCTTGAGACACATTATTGTGGATCTAAGCAAAGACAACTTCCCAAATTATAAGACTTTTTTTCTGAATGACTATGAATGATATAGGCTTGAAAATCTAACTATAAATGGCTTTGTTTGCTAATTTTTAAGAAAATTAGATGGGAAGCCCATTATTAATCCGTAATTACTTAACATAAAACTAGAGAAAGATGTGGGCCAAAATTATTACTTGTAGATAAGTGTGCTTTTAATTTTTATATGTATGTTTATTATCTTTTTTTTAACTTTATGTGTGCTTACTATTTATTTTTTTATTTTATTCCTTATTTTTAAATCATTTATCATTTTAGTCGGGTTACCTATATAAATATCATTATATTATTTTTCTTTTCTTCTACAAATATACATAATCACTTTTTTCACTCTCAAGGTTAAGCTAAATATAAAAATAAAAAATCTTTTAGTTTGTCATATTCGAAATTTATATGTCTTTTATGGCGTTAGTTCTAGAAAAGATACAAAATTTTGTTAATACAGTAAGTAATCTGGGAAGGGTATTAGCTGATAGAAGAATTTATTTAATCTATATAAGAAGTAGCCTTGAGTTAATGGGGTGTGTGTTTGTTACTGTATATGTAGATGACAGTCAAGTTCTAGATATTATTCCTATAACTTTAACTGTATGGAATATTATAAGGATGACAATTGAAAAGAGCTACACGTATCCTCTATGCATAAACGCATTACCAGAATAATTTATTATTTTGATACTTTCATATGTCTTACAAGTGGTTTTGGTACTTTAGAGGAACTTTTTTAGGTTGCTTTATGGGTTTAACTGAATATTCACCAAAAATCTATAGGTCTGTTAAATATTAATAATTTCTTTGATGACATGTTGTCTTTTCTTAATAAAGCTATAAAATACTATTTTATCTTAACCCGACACAATGAATCTTATTCATTACTTAAACTCCTAATCAGTTGATTGATAAATTAGTAAACTTCATCTACAAACATGATCCGATAACAGCTCAGATAAATTGATTTGAAGAAGAAACTAAAAAGTATAAGTTAGATTTGATACTCCGACTGTAAGTCTTTATGGTTTGATTAAAATCATGTTTTATTTTATAAATAAATGAGTGAAATATCTTCGTAAGAATATTGATTAGATATTGGTTATTCACCCTTGTAGGAAAATATGTATTGTAGGTTTATCTTTTCAGTAAGAGCTAACTCAGGTGATATCTCTTATACTTTATCATTTTAGAATTAAATATTAAGGATAATATCTTAAATTAATTTGGGGGGACAGATAGTCAATGTTACATGTTATGTTTTTTTAGGTATTTTTGTATGTGTTAAAAAAAAAGATTCACTAACAATGTCTAATTTTTGTGAAATAAAGGATTGAGTGCACAAAGCCAATCATAGTAATAAAACTTAAGAATATTCCAAGCTATCGAACCCAAAGGAACAACTAACCAATTGTATACCAAGAACTTGAATTTTGAGAATATCTGAATAAAATAAATGCAAACAATATAAATTTAACAAAAGAATAACAATTAACTAGAAAATAATAGATGCAAACGTTAGGGTATCCTAGTTCACCTCTTAAGTACTATTAAATTATAATTATGAATAATTTGATTTTGAACATCGTTAACTCAAATATCATATTAATTTTCTGTCGGTTTATTAACAATGATCACTCGTCGGTCTCTCAATTATTAATCACGCCCATTAAGTTCCAGTTAACTTACAATGTCATGAATAACTAATTATATTTCTTTAATTAATTATTCTTGTTCGTTTTCTTAGTGTCCAATTTGTAATTCACCTGTTGGTCTTTCTCACAAACCCTAACCTTACTCTTATGGTGATCAATCATAAGAACATCAATAATAACAAGAAAAACGAATCAAAACATAAAGATAGAAAAAATTAAATTCATTAAAGAGTTGTTCAAATCATAAATCAATATTCTCAAGTAGGCTATCCCATCAACCCTAACAATAAATTAGTTCATACTAATAAACATACTAACAACGAATTAAAAACAAAAATCTAATAAATAAAAAATGAAAGGAGAAGAAAGAAAAACTAATGGAGTCCTTCCAGATCTTATTCGTGTTACAACTTGATCTTCTCTCTAGAACAATGCCTCAAAAGTCTTCAAGAAAGTCTTCAAAAGAGAGTAAAAATCTAAAAAAAAATGTCTCCTCCCTTTTTGAGTTAGTAATCTCCCATATTTATAATAATTCTCCCCCTTCTCATGAAATTCGGATTGCACAAAGACACAATTCAGCATGTCGAGCACTGGGGCGCCATGCTCTTTGTCCAAATAATGCCCATTTGCTATTTCTCTTCCTAGACTGATATAATAGTTCTAATTCAAGCTTGATTTTGACCCTCTAAAAGACTTTAAATGCAAATTATTTCTTCATGAAAGTTCTTCATCTTTGAGTCATCTTTCTAACACAACTTGAATTATTAAATTCTGATGAGTATACGCCAAGATATGGATAAATATTCATACAGTGCACAAAATCAATACTCAATCGCCACTTTGGAGAAATTTTGTTAAATCCATTCTAACCTACAAAAACGGTCAATAAACATGAAATTTATTCATAAATACTCAAAATCAAGTAAAATTCAAGTAAATAACAATTAATAAAAATTGAATCATCATTTGTTATTGGCTTCTATTTAAATTATTCAAATATGTGAACCCTTATATGGTAATTGGTTAAATAGTTGTGTCCATAAATCTATCAAGTATTAATTTTATAAACTATTCTTATCACATACACACGCTTTAAGACATGATTGTGGGATGTAACTTAAAATTTTGATATTATTTATTTTGACGATTTCATTAGAGTTATACCTAAGGACTAAAAAAAATTTTAAAAAAAAAGAAAAATATTGAATGAAGACATTGTTGGTAAGGGCTAGAATAAGCTAAACCCTAGTGGCATGCTTAGTTATATAAAACAAGTCATGTATTCAACCAAAAATGAAAAGAAAAACAATATAAATAAATGTTTATTTTCTAAAGAGGCTCATAGAAATGTTTTAATACCTAATATCCTAAAATCAATTGATCTGAGAGTCAATGTCTGATAAATTAGATTATAAAATTATTTAAGATTAAAATCATTTCTTAAGGAGACTCATAAGGGTGTCTTAACACCTAATACACTAAGGCCAACTAGTCTGGGAGTCATTGATCAAGAAATTAAGTTATGATTATTGTATATATTTTGTTTAAAAATAAATATTGCCCAAAAAATGTGAACTCTTATGAAATAATAAGAATAAATTTTGTTCTCTTTTTTTTAAACCCTATAATTGTTATGTCAGTTTAAGCACAAAATAAGGTTTATGGATTTCTTATTTGAGGATTTTATAGATGCACTTGAGACTTGTAATTGAGAGTTTACTTATTTAAAAATATCAAAAAGAAGTGAAATAATAAATATTTTATAAGTGAGTTTTTGTTTCAATTTATTGTTAAATGTTAATACTTTGTATTGTTAAAGGACTAACAATAAATTGATTAGGGCGTGTGATAAATACATAAAAGTGTACATGTACTAAAATTTAAATTCATCATTTTATACTTTAAAGTATGATTAACTCTTTCAGTTTATGCATATTTCTAGTCTTTGGTATAAAATCTATTTTATTTGTAAATTCTGTTAATTTTTGTTTTAATGTAGTGATAGTAAAAAGACCATAATTTTTTATCTAAGAGAGCTATTAAGGTGATTCTTAATCCTATAGAAATATGACTCATTAAGCTAAAACTTTTATATTTGATCTAACCATCAATTTAGACTTTAAGTTGTATTTTCAAAGCCACTTATTAAGCTTAATTACTGTTTTGGTCTAGCCCGACCATGTTTCAATTTTCTGACCATAACTTTTGATAAAAATTTTTGATTTACGTAATACAAGTGGCAGATGAAAGGTGAGTCAATTATCTACAATTTTTATATTTACCATAGAAGCCGAATCATTGATCTTTGAGGTTATCAATGACGTTATTTTATAATGACTGAAATTTTTTAACTTCATTTGTCAAAATTTTTAATTTAATTGGTCAAAAATTATAACTATCAACTTTGATATTTAACTATTATTTTGTCTATAAATAAGGAGTCTATTTGTGTTCTGTATCCAAGTTAAAACAAGGGTAGAATCATATTGTAATTAAGTTTATAATATTATTCTCTTTTATAAAATACTCTCTCTCTTTGTATACTATCTTTTTAAAATACTAGCTCAGGCTAAAGGGTTAATACTAAGGATGTATGGTATGTTCTTTAGATCTCACTTTTACTATTAATATTTAAGTTCTTTTTATTAATTGTATATTCATATTTTAAAAAATATTTTTGAATATTTAAAACTCTTTGATTCTTTGTAGACATTTGATACATTAAGTACTTGAAAACATATTCTTTAATTTATTGTAGACATATATTATAAAAAATACGTTGAATCTTTAAATTGTCTTAAATATTCTTAAATAATTTTAATTAAATATTAATTTTTTTGAAAAAAAAAATATTTTTGTGCATAAAATGGTTTTCATTTTTCCGATTAAATAAGTTTTTTGCATTGACATATTGTTGTCACCAATTGTGTTTTTGACGTTGTTGCATCAATATATTGATGTCACCAAATGTCTTTTAGGTGCCAATTTTTTGTCATTGTCAAATACAAACCTTTAACGATAACACATTTAGCGACCACAATTGATGACAAATTATATGTCATATGTCATTGCTATATGTGTCTTTTAACAAAAATCTTTCAAGATCACTGTTTAATGATGATATGGAAATGATAATTTTTTTTGTTGCTAAAACATTTAGTGACAACTTTCTCTTTTAGCGTCGACATCCATTGCCAATACATAACTTATTTTTTGTAATGGTGCTTTTGTCGCATAACATAAAAGTGATTTTAGGCTATTGTAATCTCTCGTAGGCACTTAGCAATTCAAGTCATAAATGTTATATAATCTTAAAAATGCATTTTAAATAACATAATAAGTGTATTATTTCAAAATTATTTATTATAAATTTATCTGTTTAATGAATTAATGCAGCTTCCTTTAAAATCATTTGAAATTATATATTATGTGAATAGTTATGTATATAATAAAAATTTAGCAAATATTATAAAGAATTTTCGTTGCAATGGAAAGAGCCATATATGTACTCAATCAGTTAGTAGCAACTGTTAGTTTGAATGAATAAATTTATCTCAAAAATATTTGAATGAACAAATTATTATTTTACCATGAAATTACTGTTGCATCCCCATTCACATATTTGATTTGGATGCAAGTGTCCACGCCAAATTTGTAGCTTTCACGTTGGATTTTCCACGTGAGGCCCCTGCGTGGCCTCGCTCGCCTTGTACCGTTACTATTGCCCACACCAAAGCTTACGACATTAATTCACTGCAATCAGGCCACGAGCCAACAAAATTATTTATTAAATGCGTTTAATAGAAGTTTGATCAGCTTGCAAAACAGCAGCAATTAAAAGATATGTAAAAAGACAGCTAAACCCCAGGCAATATTAGAGCACTATTTATATGTTGTCTCTATTTATGAATGATCATTGTTACCCAATGCTCGAACTTTGATTCTGTGCAAAATGATCATAGTCAACTCATTTATATTAATTTTGCTTCATTCATCGTTTTTTTATTTTCTCATTGCATTTGTTCCACATTTCATAAATATATAAAACTTGTAAATTTTGACCAATCTAAAAATAGATAGAATATACGGTGTGCAAAATATTTTTAAAAAAAGAGTAATTTTATTCAGTTAAAATTTTTTATTTTAAAATGTATTGAGATGACATAAAAATTTACTGTCTAATAAATACATACTTATTCACCTAACACTTTATTTAAAATATATTTTAAGATAAAAAGTTTAAAATTAATAATATTATTGAAGACAAATTGTAAGCTTCGATCACAGCAATTGTTACGTATTATTAAGAAGGAAACTGGGAAGCGGCCCTCAATTTAAATGTCACCAACTTGTGCAGCAGTAACGACTCTAAAAACACTTTAAACTGCAGTACCATTTTCAACCACAAATCAATATAATATGATTCATAGGGCACTCAAATCTCTCTTAATGGTATGAACATGCTCAATCAAACGGAGCTAAAACTGAGAAAACGAACCTTTTGGCATGCGTATGACTGTTAGGTTTGATCGTTTCAAATGACAAGTTTTATTTAACTTCAATTTTATCCGATGAGATTCGTTAAAATTTAATATTTTATGTTGATGCACAAAATTTTTGATGATTTCAGTATATTAAGCAACGAGTCTTTTTATAAAGATAGTGTTAGGATCATATGCGAACATTAGCTACAGATTATCATTATGTGATAGAGTTTGGGCTTCTCTCAAGTTACCTATGTATTCTCTTTTTTTTCTTTTTTCTCTTTTTCTCTTTTGTTTGTTCTTGTCTTTTTTTTGCAGAGAATCAAGTCACACAAAGTTTTGTTACTGGGAGAAGAAGATGATTTTTTATGGAGTTAGGGTGACTAATCCTTAGGCTTTAACTGCTCCCATTAATGTATGGAGGCCACATTGTTGACATGTGAAAGTTAGTTGTCACTAGCCGTTCCCAATATCAAGTCTCCTGGTTTTTAATAAAAATTTATTTTTGGTGAAAACTGTATTCTGCATAAGCCTCTCATTGGAACTTGGACTTCATATGAGGTGTGTGAGACTTGACCTCAAGTAAACTCAGCATTGAGCGATCGAACCAAGCTTAAGCCTTTCTCTTAACACTAGGAGAGAAAGAATGAAGGTATTCGGCAAGTCCAAGCTTGAGTCTTTTCTGTCAACCTTTAACATGAAGATAACATGCCTGGTGTGGGGTCAGGACTTTCATAAGAGCTAAAGTGATGTTTTTATGGGTAAAGATCCTATTCTAAGACTATCTCAATACCAGAAGAAGGTGATGAAGGTACTTGGTAAAGAATCTGATTCTCGTCTCTTTCTTATCCACCATAATATATGAAAATATCTGATGTGAGGGTCAATGATTCTACTTGACTAGTGTGAGGTTTTTAAAGGCGAGGATCTTATTCGAGGCCTACCTTAATACCAAGAGAAAATGATGAAGGTACTTGGTATAGAATTCAATTCCCGTCCATCATAATATATAAAGATACCTGATGATAGGGTCAAGGATTCTACTCATCTAGTGAGAGGCTTTTAAAGGTGAGGATCTTATTCCAAGCTTACCTCAACATTAGGAAAAGATGATGGAGGTACTTGATAAAGGATCGGATTTTCATCTCTTACTCGTCTACCATAATATATAAAGATAACATACCTGACACAGGTTCAAGACTTCGCCAGCTTATGTGCGGGGCTTGAATGGCAAGGTTCGTGATTTAAATCGACCACCAACACTTGAGGAGGAGAAAGAACATAGAGGTGCTCGGCAAGACCAGGCTTAGGCCTTTTCCATCAATGTTTCAATATGAATGAGCTTGGCATTTAGCAGAAAAACTCAGTATCATTGAACGAAGTGGCTTGGTATTATTGAGCGAATGGGCTCAACATTGAACAAAGTGACTCGATATCATTAAGTAAATAAGCTCAGTATCGAATAAGGTGGCTCAGTATCATTAAGCAAATAGGCTCAATATTGAGTGAAGTAGTTCGATATCATCAAATGAAGTGGGCTCAGCATCAAACGAAGTTGCTCAGTATCATCGAGCGAAGTGACTCGGTATCATCGATCAAATAGGCTCAACATCGAAAAAGGTGGCTCGATATCATCGAGTAAATAGGCTCAACATCGAGCGAAGTGGACTCGACATTGAGCCAAGTGACTCAGTATCATCGAACAAATAGGCTCAGCATCGAGCAAGGTGGCTCGGTCTCATTAAGCAAATGACCTTGACATCGAGCAAAGTGTTTTGGTATCATCAAGTGAATAGGTTCAGTATAGAGCGAAGTGACACGATATCATCAAACGAAGCGGGCTTATCATTAAGCAATATAGCTCGGTATCATCGAGTGAATAGGCATGACATCGAATGAAGTAGCTTGATATTATAGAGCGAATGAGTTCAACATTGAGCAAAGTAGCTTGGTATCATCAAGCAAACGAAGTTGACATCAAGTGAAGTGACTCGGTATCATAGAGTAAATAGGCACTGCATCAAGCGAAATGGCTCAGTATCATCAAGCGAAGTGGCTCGGTATCATCAAGCAAATAGGCTCAACATCGAGTAAGGTGGCTCAATATCATCCAGTGAAGTGGGCTCAGTATCGAGTAAAGTAGCTCGGTATCTTTGAGCAAAATGGCTCAATATTATCAAGAAAAATAACTCAGTATCATCGAGCAAATAGGCTCAACATTGAACGAAGTAACTCAGTATTATCGAGTAAATGAGCTCAGTATCGAAAGAAGTGGCTCAGTATCATTGCCAGGCAGTTTTAACAACATGCATGTTCACAATTTCCATATTCAATCATAGTAGATTACTAGTAACCCTCATGTAAATGACATTAGGCTTTTCTAACTAATATTTATGACCGAAATTGATTAAATGTAAAGGTGGATAAAATAACTTTCTTGGAATGATGCTCCTTTGGATGAGATGGATTTAACTTTTAGGACGTGACGATGGGACATCCGGGATGAGATGACCTTTAGATGAAGTGAAATTTGGATGAGGCAAATGAACCTCTGACGTGAAAGAAACCCCTATTGGTGTCTAACAGACCCAAATTGATGGTTTTGTTTCAATTTAGACCGGACCAAAAAATCAAAAGGAATAGAACCAACCCGGACCATTAACAATAACAAGCTGGTTCGGGTCGGTTCAAAGGTTCATGTTTGATAGAATTGGCCCAAAATCAAAAATAAAATAGTAACAGGTTGGTATGGGCCAATCCAGCTCATTTAACAATTTTGATTCCGATTCGATTTCGGTTAAATTAATTTTTTAATTTAATTAAGTAAAATTTATTTATTTTAGTTTTTATTTTTTTTTATTTTTTTATATTTGTTTTAGGGAGAGGGATCGGTTTAATCAGTCCTAACTGTTGATTCAACCTGACGATTCGGGCATATATCGAGTCTAAACGGTTCTGGGCCCATTACGAACTAGGTCACCAGTTCCAAATAAGTGGAATTGGCATGACTCGTAAGACTAAACTCAAAATCAAATCAGTTTGTTGAATAGTTTATCGGATTAATTCAGGTCAGAATTTTTACGAGCTAATTCACGGGTCAACCTAATCCGATAGACAGCTCTAAAACATGAGGCAAAAGGACCCTTAAAGACAATAAACCCCTGAGATGAATAAAACCCTTAAGGTGGACAAAATCTTTGAGGCAAATGACCCCCTAAGGCAAGTGAATTCTTTGAGGTGAATGAACCCTTGAGATGAGTGAACCCTTGAGGCAAGTAAACCCCTTGAAGCGAATGAACTCTTAAGGTAACCTTGAGGTAAGAGCCTAAGAACGAAAGCTTCTGTTCTTAAGTCAAATCTGAAGATCAAGGACTCAAAACTCCATCTCCGCCATCCAGATCACAAGACCAAATCTCAAAATCATTCGGATAAAGTTTTAGGATGATCTAACGGTTAACAAATCGGCTTTTGTATTTTGACAAAAATTGGATATAATAGAAAATTTTGAAACTTCTACCTGTTTGTAGGTCACTTCTTCATGAATTGATCTACGTCTATAAACTTCAAAATCAAATATCCATTATTTAGATTGTATAACTAGATATGATCATCATTTAGACCAAATTTTAGTATAATCCAATGGTTAACAAATCCACTTTTGCATTTTGACTAAAAATAGACATAACAGAAAAATCTGAAACTTCTACTTATTTGCAGGTCAATTTTTCATGAATAAATTTAGATTTATGGAATTCGAAACTAAATCTTCACCATTCAGATCGTAGGACCAACTCTCACAACCATTCGGACCAAATTTTAACATAATCTAACAGTTAACAAACCTCTTTTTTGTATTTTGATAAAAATCGAATATAATATAAAAATCTAAAACTTCTACCTGTTTGCAAGTCACTTCTTCATGAATTGTTTAGCATGATCCAATGGTTATCAAACCTCTTTTTGCATTTTAACAAAAATTGCATATAATGAAAAAATCTAAAACTTCTACTTGTTTACATGTTACTTCTTCATGAATTGATCTAGATCTATTATGGACCTCAAAATCAAATCTTCACCGGTTAGATCGTAGAAAATCAAATTTCAACACGGTCCAAAAATTAACAAACCTCTTTTTACATTTTGACAAAAATTGGATATAATGAAAAAATCTAAAATTTCTACCTATTTGTAGGTTACTTTTTCATGAATTGATCTAGATTCATGAACCTCAAAATCAAATCTCCACCATTTAGATCGTAGAACCAGCTCTCCCAACCATTTAGATCAAATTTTAACACAATTCAATGGTTAACAAATCTTTTTTTACATTTTAACAAAAATTATATATAATAAAAAAATCTGAAACTTTTACGATTGATCTTGTTGGAAGACATCTTTTTATAATCGTTCTCACGTACACGTCAACTATTGATGTACAGAATTTTTGGTGATTTTCATACATCAAGTAACTAGTCTTCTTGCAAAGATGGTGTTGGGGTCACATGTGAACCGTAGCTAGAGGTTTTCATTATGTGACGGAGCTTAGGCTTCTCTTAAGTTGTCTATATACCTTTTTTTTTTCTCTTTTTCTCTTACGTTTATTCTTCTCTTCTTTTGTCAGGGAATCAAGTCACACGTAGTCTGTTACGGGAAAGAGATGATGATTTTTTATAGAGTTAGGGTGATTAACCCTTAGACCTTTAGAACTGCTTTCATTAGTGTATAAGAGTCATATTGTTGATTTATGAGATATATTGAGAAAAAAAGGTTACCGTTACTAATTATCCCTAACAATCTTTTTTTTTTTTTACTAAAAAAGTATTATTCATATTTTAAAGTTTTTGAGTACGATAATAGGTTAATTTGGGAAACAAGTCTCATATTGTATCCTTTGTTTAGTTATCATTGAGTTTGATTCTATTTCTTCTTTTTTTTTTTTATAATTTAGATTTAGTTAACGTGACAAGCTCTTTTCAGATTTATCCACCTAAATTTTTTTACTTTTATTTGAGTTTATTTTAAATTTCTGTATTTGTTTAAACTTGATTCACACGTGCGTCACCTACATGTTGGTCAGATTAATCCGCTTTTGTTTTTGGAGTAATGGTTGTTATGTATTATGGTAAAAACAACCAACAAAATCACAGTATCAGTCTTGATAAATTGTAAGGAAAGCAAAAGAACTTTGTAAACTCCATCTGTGCAGGTCCAACCATATGAACACTTTGAAATTAAGACTACCTTAGTTTTCCACCTTTCCGGCTCAATGGGACCCAAATTGACCTGTAATGCATGTGATCGCCTCATAAATTCAAACACTATCTTAAAAACATAACTAACCAGATTGTATTTTGACACTTGCATCCCCGGCCTCATAAATTCAAACATCATCTTAAAAACATAACTAAAGAGATTGTACCTTGACACTTGCATCCCCGGACACTCTATAAAAGGGCACCAGTTCCTGGCATTCTACCATGAAAAAAATCGTAGCAATTTGAGTTAAGAATGGGTCTCACACACTTGCTAGTGTTGCTCCTTGGAGTAGTTGTTCTCTCCACTCCATCTCTCGCTGATTACAAGAAGCCTGTCCCAGAGCACAAGCCACCAGTTTACAGTCCTCCCAAGAGAGAGAAGCCATACCCGCCCAAGCCTCCAGTTTACAGTCCTCCCAAGAGAGAGAAGCCATACCCGCCCACGCCTCCCAAGAGAGAGAAGCCATACCCGCCCAAGCCTCCAGTTTACAGTCCTCCCAAGGTAGAGAAGCCATACCCGCCCAAGCCTCCCAAGAAAGAGAAGCCATACCCACCCAAGCCTCCAGTTTACAGTCCGCCCAAGGTAAAGAAGCCATACCCACCCTACACGCCCCCACACAACTGATTTCGGTAAAAATATAATGGAAAGATACATGTGTAGCAAGAAATAAGAGCTCCTGTCGGCTCATATATATTATATTATGCTACTTTCTTTTGTGTCCTTTTTCAGTTATCAGTTGTACGTGGAATGGACATCTGACATCTCAGTGGTTGTTGATGTCTTTGTTAATCGCTTGTAGGCGACGTGTTTATCTCATGTTAATTTATCTGATGTTAAAAGGCAGTAGAGAGCCAGCGTCAGTAAAGATTAATAATAATATTTCGTATTTACAATATTAATATTTCTAATGTACCTAATTTTAACTTTCTGGGTGTCCCCCCAAGCTAGCTCATACTTCATTGTGTTTTTGCGCATACAAGAATTTCTTACGATGACTTAACTTCGTTACAAAATTCTCATATTATATCATAGGGAATAAGCTTAAAGATTTTGGAAGTGCACTTGAATTCATGATGATTTTTTAAAACCGCGTAGTTTTAGTTACAGATCTTTTAAGATTGAATATAAGGGTAGAGTTTTCTTCTCTTAATAGGACGTTGAAATAGTATTTTTTATATTATTTTACCGATCATATAACTCTAATGGGTACATAAAATTTTAAATCATTGGTAGTTTATATTGTTTATTTTTATTTAATATATTTATCATAAAATATAAAGAAAGTTCGGTTTTTATTATATATTAAAACTGATATTTAATTAAATATATAAAAGTTCAAATTATATAAATAATATTACATCACTTAAATTACATGATAATTTGTAACACATAATTATTATCATGTGTTAGTTTATATAATTTAATCAAGATCTAACAAATTTCATATACAAACTGACAAATAAAATATAAGTTTATGAGATCTGAACATTGAATTATACAACTTACAGATTTTTTTGATATCTAAAAGAAGGCGATAACATATTTATATAAGACTTGAGTGGTCATATGAGGTTTACCTGCCGAATTAATTAAGCCTGAGCCTTCGTTAAGACATTGTACAAATCAAGCAAGCAGAGTAATGCCAGCTTGAAATGAGAACACATATTCATAAAAGTTTTAATCTTTGCATATTGTAATTTTGCATTTTCTTTCCAAAATCAGAGAACGGAAGCCACAGGAAAAAACAACTGATATATACTGGATTCGGGAAAGTTACCATTTGATAAATCTGAATTTTTGTGCAACTTATGATAGTAATTTCTTGGATGGCAATGTCTTAGATGGGTTTCAATTAATAATTGGTAATTTCATTTAATTATGTTCACAATAGAAGCCAGTAAGAAACATTGTCTTACTACTGTCATTAAACTACCAATATGTTCTTCTAAACCACTCTTGATCAGGGACAAATTCGTAAGTTTCTGGACTCCTGAATCGAAGACTTAACTTCTTTCATTTAGGTCTAGCCTAAACCAGGACCCATGAAGCTAGCTTTCAGTCTATCCCATCCAAAGTGAAACCTGTGTTGCACCAATCATATAATATTTATACAAGCATATGTACGTGCATCATTGTTGTATATTGTTTTCTCATGGTTTGTGTTTAATTTATTTTCACCGACTGGGTCTATGGTTGGTTTGCATAGCCTTCATCGACGTTTCCCTGTTATCATATACATGGGCCAAGGTCGTGTTTAATTTAACCCCATTGTCAAAAATTTGTCCGAACAAATACAGATCGAAGAAGTCTTTTACGATCAAGAAACTTTCTCCAGTCCTTGTCATAGGCAAGTCCTTAGAGGAATTATAAACTTTACCCTGTCATCATAGACATGGGCCCAAGGTGGTGTTTAATTTAAAGACCTTGTTAAGAATTCCGACCCCATACAGACTGAAAAAGTCTTTGACGATCAAGAAACTTTATTCAGGTCTTGTCAGCCCTTGTCATTGACAAGACCTTAAAGGAGTTATTCACAAATACTCGGCCCATAATGCAAGCAAAGTAAATGTTTTAAGGGTGTATTTTAAAAAACTCCTCCAAGGTTCATGAAAATTACAGTTACGTATAAAGCTTGTAAAAATTCAAACCAACCTTCTATACTACAATATTTGTATCCATTTCACCATTTATTGATCCATTACATATATTAAAAAAATCAAAATAACCTCATTGTTAATATTTTTTTTATGTTGTTATTATTTTTTTGAGTTAATAATTTTAACTAATAAATTATTTTAACAAAAAATATATTGTAATATTTAAAATAATTTTATTTTATTTTGTATTAAAATAATTTATTTATTATAATTACTAACTTACAAAGACAATAATAACAATGTGGATACAAAAATTATTGAGATGAATGTCTTATATCCGTTTTACATAGAAAAATTAAAACATTTGTTCCCCTCTTTTGAATTATAAATAGGAGAGATATAATAGATTTTAGAATGTATAAAAAAAATTAAAGAATTTGAGTTTTATATTTTTTTTATAAAAATTAGATTTATAAGTCATTTGAACTCTTAAAGTTATTTAGACCTTTTTTAATTTAAAATTTATACTCTCTTTTATTTATAAATTTAGAAACACTATTTTAAATTTTATATTCTCTTATTTTAAAAATAGTAAAAATACTTTACTCGCCTTCAACTGTGGACATGGGTTATATTGACGGAACCATATAAATATTGATGTTTTATTATTTAGTTGCTCAAAATTTCTTTTACTAATTCTTAAGAATATATTTTTTTAACAAATTGGTTTCAGATTCTCTTTCAAGATTTTGACAACGATAACAATAATAAAGACTCATATTAAGAAGTTTGATAAAGTGTTAACTTCAGAATGTGACAACCTAAAATGGAGTCCATCCTAACTCAAGATGAAGTTGAGTTAGCTTTTCAAAGAGGGGAGAAAAAGTCTAAGAATTTGAGAGGTAAAGATTTTAATACTATGGATAAAAAGGTGAGAACGTACATTATCTTAAATTCATCAGATAAAATTTTAAAGAAAGTAACCAGTAAGACAATTGCGAAAGGTATGTAAGAGAAGTTGAAAATTTTGTATATAAAGAAGTCAATGAAAAATCGATTTTATTTAAAGCAGTCCTTGTATATGCTTCGTATGACAGAAGGTACATCAATACTTTCACATCTTAATAAATTTGATTCTATTGCTATAGATTTGATGAATATAGATATTAAAATAAATGATGAAGATCAAACTTTATTACTATTATATTCTCTTTCTTATATTTTTAAGTATTTTATGATACTATGATTTATGAAAAAGATATAATTTTGTATCAAAAAATTAAATCTGCTTTGAAATATAAGGAATAGATTAATAAAGATATAGTTGAAATATGAGCTCTGTGTCTATAACCCAAGGGTATAATTATAATTTTATCTTTTTACTGTACATTCATTTTGTCCCCGTTTCATACACTGTTAATACGTCAACATGATTTCATATTTATTTTAGGGATTTGAATTTGTTAAGATGGAGTTTTGAGGTCATGAATGTAAGGACCTCAATATAATTAAAAGTAAATTTTATTTTGAGTGTGATCCCAATGATATTTTTCAATTAAGAGGAGGATTTAGGAGAGAATGTGCAATTTGTTCAAACGAATGGGATAGATCATTCAAACGAACTCTTGGACCTAGATTTGTTTGAACGAATGGGTAATTCGTTCGAACAAATAGAATATTTCGTTCGAATGAATAGTAAAATATTCGAACAAAATTAGAGGGAACTCTCTAAAAAATTTTGTTCTCAAATTCGTTCGATCAAATCGATGGTTTCATTCGACCAAATTTTGGAGAACTCTCTGACTTCAAAAGTGCTAGATTCATTCGATCGAATGTATATTCGTTCGAACAAATCTCCCGATTCGTTTGATCAAATCGATACAAAATGACGATTTTGCCCGTTTTTAGAAGCTTCTCCTTTAGAAAATTTAAGGATAAATTGATAATTTCATCCTTTTTCTATAAAAAGGGGAGCTGAGCTCATTTTCCCCTCAATTTTCTCTCTTTTCCTTCCATTCTCTTCCTCTCTT
>JAVXUL010110892.1:0-18195 GCA_035590515.1 Trichilia minutiflora
CTTAAAATGCGAGTGGCATCAGAAACATGCTCAAAAACCTCTTTCATCTTCTTAATAGCTACTTTCTCCCCGGTGTGAGTATCAACTGCCGAAGCAACAACACCATAGCTTCCTATTCCAATAATCTCTTGAATTTCATACTGACTTGCTTCTCCATATTCAGTGAAGAATTCTTTGTCAAACATGCTGTAATATCAAATCCAATAATTAATACTATCCATCCGAAGACAGAATGGAAACAAACTACAGCCAAATGAACAGAGGAAATTAAATCAATTTCAAAATAAGATCACGCAAAACAAGATAAGCTTTTGTATGGATTGAAATCCAAACCTGACTTGGTTGAAGCAAGATGAAATTCCTCTTCCGTCGAAAGAGATCTCCAAATGAACTGCAAACTGATACAAATTTATCAAACAATCGCATAAATAGTTAAATACGAAGAAACTTAATGTCAAGCCGACCAATTGTACTGGTTGTGCTAAATTATTTGAATTTTCATTTAATTTAGGCCAGTAGATTATCTGTGACAGGAGTTTTTTTAAAAATAAATAAAAATGGAAATTGAACGACTGAGAAGACGATAAATTACGACATAATAGAATCAGTTTAAGAAAACGACACGTCGTAATAAAATCAAAACTTTAAAAAAATTAAAAATAAAAATATAAAAGACAAAAACAATTCCTCAAATTGCACGCCTTATCGTATCGCCTAATTCACGGAACTGGCAAAAGACAAGAGAGAGCAAGAATAATATAATATCGGCCAACCTTACGAAGGTTGTTGGAGGCGAGTTTCTGAGTTGGCGGTCAACGGTGACACGTCGATTCCAGCAGCAGCGATTATATTCTCCTTGAGTATGGCGTTGTTTTGGAACGAAACTTCCATGCTGCTGAGATTCCGAGTGGTGATATGGTTGTTGGACTGAGAAGAGAAGCATCAGAGATTTCAAAGAGGAGACATGGTGTGTTGACTGAGATTTTCGCCACATAGACTGTCGCTGTCGGTGATTAATTAACTCTGGTACATCGTAAAAAGTATTTTAAAAATACATTAAAGGGTATTTTAGTCAAAAGCATTTTAAAAAGATTGTCCCCGCTTTAGCCTTAACCCATTTGTAAAAGGTATTTTAAAAATACATTAATTTATATTATCTAGATTTTAATTTTTAATTAAAATTTATGACAGAAAATTTATAACAATTGGAGGAGGTAAGGTAAATTGTGCCCGAGTCTTATCTATATTAAAGGGTATTTTAGTAAATCACTTTATTTAAAACAAATTAATAAAAATAAGAAAAATATTTTTAAGTGTTATTAATTTAATATATTTTGACCTATTTGATTGTTTTGGTCATGAGCAGTTATCAGATCATCAGACTTTAATAATTAATCTTGTTGACCAGTACTTGAATCCTTTCATTCATTGAATATATTTCATACTTGAACAATTCCCTATTTAATTAATGAAAGGACAATCTTGTCCTTTTAAATAATTTAAAAAATAAAATAAAATGTAATATTTAGCATAGTAAAAGAAAATACTTATATTGTTAAATAGTTATGCAATACATTTGTAAAAAATGTTAAGAAACACTATTTGAAACGAAAATAACAAAATTTTCATTCTTAAAATTCTATTAACAATTTTCCTAAATAATTTCTTGAAAAGGATATATAAGAAGTAAATTTCTAAATAATAATTGAATAGAATATTAGATTTAATTTTATAACGTTTGAAGAATTTGTCCATTGCATAGTCTCTCCATTTTAGAACAAAATATTGTTTCATGTTTTTCTTCTCATTGCAAACGTCAACGGCTTTGAATCCAGATCAAATCAGCTAAGCAAATGTCAAAGAAATGGAAGGAGATGAAATATAATGTGCATTTTCATGGTGAAGTGATGTAGTTCAAGTAGTATTGGCAATAGCATTGAGACATTGGTGCTTCTAACTATCATGTTACAAACTAGAAAAAAGAGAGTGAAACATTTTGATTATCATGCATCACGTTCTTGGATTTGATGTTCAAACGCTAAGGCTGCCATTGCTGGTATTTTGCTGTGAAGGTAATATCATTTCCATGGCTGAAAATCTAGCTTCTCGTGTGGAATTAGAAGAGTGACCGTGAGTTCGATAGAGGTCCAAACAGGAGATAGACGAAGCTTGAAAGCTGACGATGAGATCCTTGAAACAAATGATGATGCATAAATAATGCCGCAAACAAAACAAAATGTTGAGATACGTTATCAACCACAATAACATTTCAAGTTAAATAATTAAAATCAATCAACTCATAATCAATCCATATCTTTCTCTTAAAGTCATGAACAATATAGATTTTATAGTAATAACTACTCACTAAGAGTTTATTCGATCTTTACGAGATAAAATTCTCTATTTGTGATACCGAATCATGAATAAAACCAAAATTTTATCCAAGTTATAGTGGAGCTTTGAACACTATTCTGACGACTTTTTGGTATTATGTGATCAGCAATTGATTTCTCTCGTCAACACGAGTTCAATGACATAAGCGGTGCATCAATCTGACATGTGTGTATGAAGTTATAGTCAAACTACACACTCTCTCTCTACTTTCTCTCTTCTTCCTCCTCTCCCCTCTCCTCTCTCCCTTGTCAAATGAATCCTCTTGAAAAATGAACCCCCATAGCCTATTTATAAGCATTAAGGGTAAAATTATTATTTTGAGATAAATTGCTCTTCAGGGATAAAACGGTTATTTCTCATTTCGTTTCACATTCCGATCTCTGTTTCATTATCTGTCTCCAGAGTGAGCTTTGTTTTCCATCCTAAATTCATTACCAAAATATTTAGCCCCTTCTTCAGAAATCTTTCGCATCATCAATTTTCGTTTTCGTTCATTTTCGATCATTTTTCATCTAATTTTTCACAAAAACGTCATAACTCCATCATTCTTTATCCAAATTAAGTGATGTTTATGGTATTGGACTCTACACATTATAACCATCCTACCAATCTCAAAACATCCAAAAAAAATTGACTATATGGGTGTGTGTTACTTTGAAAATTGAGTTGCAATTTTGCCTATTTAATCGAAAAATATCATAACTCTCTCAATACTTATGCAATTCAAGCATTGTTTATGGCATTATCATCTAGATGTTACAAGCTTTCATACGGTATTCATCGGTATAAATTTTGATACTATTACAGTAATTATGCTCAAATTATCAAAATACCCATAGCCCATTTTTAATCACTTTACGCCTTAATCGACACTCCAATTATGTATTTACACATGTACCCTATAAATCGTTAAAAATTTAGGACGGGTTTTATATATAATTCATCACTTTTGATCATGTTCAATAATATATTCTTAAACTTAATATCCATATTTATACTCTTGTGATATAAGATTAGTCATCCAATTATTAGTATCGAATAGTATACTAATCATTGACAATAATAAAACATGTCAATCATATAATATCATTATCCCCAATAATATTACCTCAATCGAAAACTACCTCTGATGTATTTAAATTATAGGTTTTATTTTTATATTTACAACACTTTATAAATAAAATCTTGACATTTAATACATTACGAGAAATCATTTCACATTATTACAATAATCTATAAACTGTAATTAAAAAAATATAAAATAATAAAAATACTATTTATAATTAATCATAAATAATTTACAATTAATCACTACGATATATTTATTATAAATAATATCCCTAACCCTTATAACACGATTAAATCTATAATATATCTCTAACATTAAATATATAAAATAAAATTTTAATTATAAATTATTAAAAAATTACATAAAAATTTTTCAAGGTTTTTATGTAATTACATAAATATGAAAGGGTATGAATACGTCGGATTTATTGGGGAGTATTACCTGCATCGTGGTCCTAGGACGGGCGAGGTTGTAATTGTCAAAATCTTTTTAGATCTTGGCAGATGGGATGAATCCGTTCAACCTTCATCGATAAACAAGTCTCCCACGTACAGAAGTTGGACCATCCAAACGTCGCAACTCGCAAGGTAGAATAAAAACAAGAAAAATAAAAACTTAGTTATTGAATTCAGCAAACATGCTTAGTTTTTATATTCTGAAGTTGTTGGTATAGTAAAACAGTGAAGCTTGCTTATTTCTGAGACGCTGAGAGAGTCGAGAATGGTCCTTATAAAGGTTTGTAGTTGTAGACCACATTTGTGCACTGTGAGCATGCTCACAGTTAAAGCTATTGCGTAATCATGAGTTTGTGTTCGGGTGTAGTTTTTTCCAGGAGGGATCGCTTTGGTACAACGCACCAGAATATGTTTTTGGTCCTGGAACATTCTCTACTCACTTTACTGTGTGGTCTGTGGGTTGTATTTTCGGTGAGATAATAATTGGGAATCCTTTATTTCCTGGAAGCCATCCTCTTGATTTAGGGAGAAAAATTCTTTGGTAATGAAATGAAATATTAAACCAAATATATACATACATACCCTTTAGCTTTCCTAGTGTTGCATTGTTCTAAACATGTAATATTTTCATTAAGCTTGTTATGCCCATCTAATTCCGGAACAATAATAGTGAATCTGGACGTTGGCCAAACCTTCACCTTAGGTAGTAAATGTCATGGAAGTAACATATCTACATATACGTCTCAGAATATTTGGTTTGGGATCTTGAGAAAATGTTATTTATACTGATTTTGCTTCTCTTGCCAATGCAGCAGGACCTGACAAAAGAGTTTTCCTGGTCTTGAACTAGCTCGTGCTGACCTTCGCTTAATATATAAATTTAAATTTTATATTAAAAAATAATAACAAACATATTATCTAAATTTAAGCAATCGTGACGAGAGTACATTATGAATTTTATCGCATATATATAAATAAACCTAGAGAAAATCTACAACGAAAACTCCTGCTGTAAGCTTTTAATTAATGCATTTATGATCCCAATGAGGGTCTACCTACCCATAATCGAAGCCTAAGAGTCCTTGCTGTAAATTTCCATTCACCAGAACTTCTGCATGCATGGAGAATTATTATTTCCATTTAAAACAACGTTCCTCAGGAGGACCCTTATTTTTCTTATCCCCGAAATCTATTAGCAAACATGGACCATCTTTCTTTAATTTCCAAGAACGATTAAAGAAGTTATCTTTCTGTTGATCATAAGCATTGAAGGAATACTTAGCACCATTAAATGTTACCTCACAATAAAATAATGTTTCTATTAAAAAACCTGCACCAAATTCAAAAGAGAAATTTTTACCAGGGTTCAAAACTTTTTCACCAATATCATCATCTTTCGATTTGCAATGGACCTTCATATCGGCTTTCGGTTCCAATACATTATTGATCTCAACACGTATAGCATTGCACATTGTTGTACATGTTACAAACAACAAGAGAAGAGCTTGGTGAAAGAAACACCCATGTTACTTACTTTATTTTGTTTGGTATAAGAAAAATGTTGGAATCTCTTCCCTTTATATAGAATAAGGTGTGAAGTCATTTTACCCATGTTTTTCATAAAGGTAATAAGGTTGACGATAAATTAGTTAACGTTTGGCTTGAGCGATTGTCTTTTACTTGGGTGGAGCATATCCTTAATTAATTCTTTTTTCCAATTCTATGGGATTAATTAATTCCTCGGTTACTACAATATTTTATTACTCACAAAAAAAAAGGAAAAATTTTAAATTATTACTACACAAAATGTTATTCTCATAAACAATAATTTCTTAACCAGAAATATATATAGCTCGCTATCATCACTCTTTAATTATTCAAACAAAAGATGAACGATTTTAAGTTAGAAGTTTGAGATTGCTTTATAAAATATATCCTTTCATTATGCATAGACGATAAATTTTATTCCTTTCTCTGAAATGGCAGCACAGAATCGATTCATATATATTTGGAAACCCGAAATTCTTGTGGTCGAAATATTGTATGTATGTAGAATTTTAATTTCTATTAACATAAATAACCATTCTGATTTTATGGTCTCTCCAACAATCAAGGCATTAATTCTCATTAAATTAATATTAATTGCACGATGTTTTAAGCAAATTTCAATATTATAAAAAGAATATGGTTTAATGCTATGATTCATGCAATTACATGGTACATTCTTATTTTCTTATAAAATAAGAAATGCTATATAATGTGTTATTTTTTTTCTTTTGGATGTATTTGAACTTTGAAACTAATATAAATTTTAATGAAAAAAACGAACGCACCAAAGACATTTCAATACAATAAAATTTTTTTCAAAGAAAGTAATTAAGTAATATTATTAATCACTACCCATTCACGATAAGAAAGAACATGATTTATTCCATATTAAAGAAAATCTACAGCTAAAGTTGAAGAGTCCTCCAAACTCCTAATTGCTATAAATTTTCTTTTCTTTTGACAGAACCTGCACATGCATGATCATCAAGCATTAGTAGCATCAGTATTCCATGTGATACAAGTTTCTACTTCCTTATTCAATTTCAGATGCTCTACATTACATGGACCATTTCTTCTTATCCTCCAAAATTTATTCATTTCATAATCTCTTTCTTGATCAAATGCGTCAAACCAATGCAAAGCTCCATCAAAAGTCACACCACAGAAGAACAGGGTGTTTTTTCTGAAGAAATTAACTCCAAAACTAAAACGATACTGTTGACCAAAAGAGAGAACATGGGCACCAAGATCATCATCTTTGGATTTACAGTGGACTGTAAGATCTGCTCGTGATTCCAAATCATTAACGATATCAACATGGACGGCATTGCACATAGCAATCATGAGGAGAAAGAGACACAACACAAAATTGGTGAAAGAACTCATGATAATTGAAATTGGTTTGGTTTCTAGTAATTTGTTTGTATGCTGTAGAAAAAATGGTGGAACCCTCTTCTCTTTAAATAGATCAAATTAAGATGGGAAAATTTATAGAATGATTATCCATTGATTGTAGATTAGACTGCCAATTTGGAAGAAAATAGGAGAATCTCTTTACTACATCAACGGATTCATTTAGAATATCTCGTTCCTATTATTTCCTATTTTGATAGATAAACATTAATATTAATAATATTAAATAGGAAGCTATTTAATTATTTTATTAACAGCCAACATTATATCCTATATATTATTTCGAGTAATTTAAATATAAATCAGGAAATAGAATTTATTCCTATTATATATATTACCTTAGAGCATCTCTAATATATTAATGGATTGCTTTTATAGATAATGTACTATATCATTAATATAAAGAGATTTACATCTTATATGATATTGATAAAAATAATTTTCTAAAATTATTATCCAATTTACATATGGATTGTTATTTATTATTTTATAAAATTATAAAATTAGTTTTTTTCTCTTTTAACCATCAATAAAATAAATAAATTATTGAGTTGACAATTCATGATTGTCAATAAAATCCTCTAAAAATAGATAATGAAGTTGAGAATATAATTTTTTTTTTGTCATATCAATTTAATAGTGAATGAAATTAAATATCTTTAAAAAAAATCCACATATACATTGAAAATATTCTTATTTTGTTTTCAATTGTCCAAGCCGTTAAGACTTATCCTATATCATTTTGTTTTTCTTTATTTTGACAATAAATGAATAGTAGATGACATCATTAAGAAAAATACTTTATTAGGGTTAAATAAGATAGAGTTGGATATATAATAATAAAATGGGATTAAATTTGACTAATTATAATAGTGTTGTATATTTGGTGTTGAACAAGATTAGACTTGATTAATTAAAATTAATTTAAGATAAATAAATATATAGTTTTGATATTTGAATTAAGTATTTAAACTATTAACCAATTGTAATTATGTAAATGAAAGTGATAAGTGTGTATTTTTCATCACTCACTTGTGGGTAATTCAATTAGTAGGAGTGAATTTGAAACTATGTGATTAGGCACACGAGGCTAATCTCTCATAAAAATTAGTTGAGATATACGTAAACTGGTGCGAACACCTCGATTATAAAAAAAAAATGTATTTTTCATTGTTAGAATAAGTATTTGAATAAAACATTCTCATATTGTCACTACTATTTATTGGCCTGAAAAAATTCTCCCTGTCCCTCGTATTCATTTATTAAGATTAGAAATTAAGGCATTGTCTTCAATTTCCTGGGGCTTGGATGAGGGAATTCTTTTTATTTTTTCAAGTATAACAAATAATTCATAACCCCAACCTAATCCGGTGTGAATGAGATTTTAATCCAAGACCTTTTATACAACCCAAGGGATTTTGCTATTTTTTTTTGTTAGAATTTATTGATAATTAGATAATTTTATACTTATTACATTTTAATTTTTTTGGAACCAACATTTTCTTTAATACAATGTGTGAATATGTAATGACTTAAAATCTCCTATATTCTCTCTCTCTATATGTATACATATATCATCAATTATAGCAAAATTCACATTTTTATATTATTCTTGATCATTAAGGATTTTCATGACCCATAAGATCATGATTTTATTCCATACAACTAAACAAGCGTAGAGAAAATGCTAGAGAATATGCATTGAGCATCATTCTTCCCATTTCCTACAATTTCTTTTAAAAGAATAACTCTGACCGAACATGAGCTTCTAAATCTTAATCTCCCGATTTACAGTGAACAGTAAGGCTTGATTTTGATTACAAACCGTTAGAGATTTCAACACAGAACACTGTAAAGAGTTGCGCAGGTTAAAAGTAGCAAGAAAAGGGAGAAAAGCTCGGTGAAAGAAGGCATATTAGATGAATGGTATAAGAAAAATGGTGGAACTATCTTCTTTTTAAATAGAATAATAAACATTATTAATATTACTGATTCCTATTTCGGTAGAATAATAAACATTATTAATATTACTGAAAAGAGAAAAATATTGACGATTTTTCTATATTATTAACAATCAGTCACGTTATTTATCTATCCAAATAATTAAATTTTATATCAAGAAATACAGTTATTCTTGCAATATGCCTAAATTTATTTCCAATTGTGAAGCCCTTAGAACTATCCTACATCATTTGTTTTTCTTATTTTATTTTATAAACTTTATGTGGTTGAATAATTACTACTACAACCTGAATGCCTCAGCTTACATGAAGATCGAATAATAGTAACGGCTCTAGTAATAACGGGTCTTAAAGGTTAAATTGCTTAACTGTACTTCTTAAAGAAATCATTCTTGTGCTTGTTTGTTACATATGGGTACTAGAGTCAAAAAATCAAAAACAAATACTCCCTTCTAAAATCAAGTAAAACAAACAACGAAAACTTTCTTAAACATGTAGTGATTTTGTATATAAAATATTAATTGGTTGAAAAAGATTAAGTTAATCTTTATTTTTGTTGTTCTTTTGTTTTATCTTTTTATTTACCTCACAATGTTTTGATTGCTTCCAGGACCACATAATAATCTTAACTCCTATATATAACACCATGAAAATCATATCTTTTGCACAAACATCTTATTACAATCAACCACCGAGCTAATATGAAGTTCTGTCATACATGTACAAACAGCATCTAATACTGAGAACACAGAGGCCTAGAAAATCATACCCAAAGAATTCACCATTTTGTCGATTTGCATTTTGCAGCTATTCGGTTTTCATTCAAGTAATGCTTAAAAGTTCTGATTACTTCCTCATATGTTGGTCGCTTGTAGTCCACTGCCTGTAAACAATATTATTATATCTCAAGTCTTTTTCAAATATACAGGACATAATCTTGAAATAAATGGAGAATATGTTTCCAGGAGGATACCTGCTCAATAACATCCTCAGGACTGGCCCATTTCCACTCTGAAAACTCGGGGTCTACTTCGCCACTGGCTAAGTTTACCTCACTGTCATCGTTAGTTAATTTCATGAGAAACCTGTCAATTGTCCCAACAAAGGAGAAAAAACGGATGTGAGGCAGCAGATCTTTTGTAAAACAGTAAAAAAATATGTTACCTCTTCCCAAGAATGGCCTGAAAGAAGAAAGGCCTCATGTGTATATTCAAGGCAATAGGCAAGGGTAAGATTGATAATTGAAGACAATATGCCAGATTAAAAATTCCATACATAATATTCACCACATTAAAACTTGCACTAAGTCTCTTATTATCCATGCATTTTGCTTCTTGCTTCTGTGGATCTAGGCCATTAATAAGTGAAATGAGCAAGAAATTGAGTTTGAGTGGAAATTTTCTTGTCTGGTGTCCCCATCAATAAGAATAATCTTTGAGGAGAAGTAACTAAACTAAGTGAGACAAGGTGATTAAACATTCACAGAAATTGGGAATAGCAGATCACAGTAATATAATGGGCACTAAGCAAGCATATCGATACAGGAATATGAAGCAACTCAAGCAGGAAAAATTCATCTTGAAGGGAACTCATGAATGACATTTTAACGCAGCTTATTGCTTGCTTGATGGAGGATCAAAAGGTGTTGGTTTAAACAGCCTGAGGCAGTTCGACCAAGTAAAAGTTTCAAAATAATAAAATGTCAAAACAATGCCTCCTAGTCAAGAATATGTAATGCTGTTAAGGGTATGTTGAGGATTGAAGTAATGCAGCTTTGAAACCACGACAGCTATTGGATAAAATCACATGCTGTCAAATATTAGTGAAAGAAGTGAATAGATCCCATTAAAATTGGTGCTTACCAAACACTTTTTCAGCTATGTTTTCAAAGTTAAATGGAAGTCAACAGTAACAAACATACCCTCAGTAGTTGCATTGGTCATTGGTATAATCCATACTTCTTTGCAGTGACATTCTTAATAAATTTTGTCACGGAAAACATTCTTATATGGATTAGCTTCTTGCTAAATATTTTCTCCTCACATAGTCCCATAATCCATTGAGTTATTTAAATTAACCAACCTAGTTTTCTTTGGAAAACTGAGTGCACGTGCAAACACAGATAGAGAGAGTGAAGGAGACAAGAAAATGAGAGACAAGTACCACTTCTGTGCTTGCCCATGCCATTCACCTCCCCAGAGACGATTTACTTTGGTCTTCACAGCTGGAGGGAAGTCATAAGTCAACCAATTTGGTACCTGACAATTCATCACACAACTTTTGATCATATGCATAAAACAAAATAACTCAAAAAGATAGAGAGAAGAAGGAGTTTCAATATTTTAATAGCTTCCTATATAAACTTAATTAGTGATTCAAGATCATCCTACATGCTTCACATTTAGTGTTCCAGTAACTTCAACGCACTGACAATGGAATTCAAAATGAAAAGTAGGCATAATAAAGTTGTTAATGAAACCATTGTGCCACAACAAATTTCTGGCCATGCTTCTCCGGCTAGCTCGTCACGATTAGAAATCTATCATCATTTAAAATCTTATTCATTCCATACAAAATCAGTATCTCCACAGAATAACCTTTATACACATCCATTCAATCTTAGATAAATGGTTCAAAAGTTTACACACAGGAATAGCAGACTAACAGACATACACCGACGTTGTTGGTGGAATTGCCCAATTAGCAAACTGGAGCACAATAGCAAAACTTTTATACAAACCTCAGCAATAATTTCAGCAGACACTATTCCGGTTTCTTCTCGCAGTTCCCTCATGGCTGCTGACTTGGGCTCCTCACCATCTTCAATACCTCCCTAGAATTGACAAGCCCAAAACAATCAATGAAAATTAGCAAAAAGATGCAGACACCCCTGTGAAATCCAAAGATTGAGGCAATTACAAGTTAAAAATTCATTTCTAAATAACTTCAAGTAAACAGACTCCATTGCACTCTCATCCCATTCTCTTTGCTAAGAATTGAGATGATTACAATGTTAAAAAAATTTCTTGAATCAAATTAGTCACACTAATAATGTAGATGTTAATAAGAGCCGTCACAGGAAAGACTGATTGCAAATGGTTGATAGTTATTATCCAATTGTTTTCATATTTCTCCATGGAAACAAGATATCAAGTAATAGTATTTTAGAATCTAAAACAGAGAACTCACCTGAGGCATCTGCCATGCTCCTGGAACATTCAATCTAGACGCCACAAATATCTGCCAAAGTAAATTAACATGCTTAAAACAGAATCCATATCTACATCTTCAATACTAAGCATAACATAAAACTCAATGTTTTCTTAACCACTAGTGTGTTTTGGAAGCGCTTTTGGTACTTCCAGAAACAATTTTGAGTACTAAAATCATCGCATTCGTATTAATTTTGTAGGATTTAGCTCTAACACATCAAAACGCTTGCCAATAAAAATCATCATTAAATAAATTAAGAAAAAAACACTTGATAGATGCTCATTCAAAAAGAGCTCTCAAACACTCCCATAGTAAGCACTTTTTAAGTGTCCTCTTAAAAGTATTTTGCAAGTGCTTTTGTAGAAAGTACTTCCACTCAACAAGGCTGCCTGTAAATTTTTGTGTCAAGAAAACATACAGACAATAAAATTCTTCAAAATCTCAAATCAAGAGAACAACAGAGTCCATCCGATACAAAATAATCAACAAAATTCAGCTGCCCAGAGAGAAAACTTAAAACGAATTTTAGGACAAGAAGATTCAAACCTGAGAGTCGGAGTTGAGGAGACAAATGCCGACGTTAGGGCGGTAGCCAGAAGGAAGGGCGTCCATGACGACGTTAACGAACGATTCGTTCTCTATTTCTTAGTTTGCTTGTTAACAAGTAATACTGCGATCGATCGCTATCAAAAAGAAAAATAAGAGAAGAAAGGAAGAAGAAGACGAGGAAGAAGAAAAGGCCGAGAATTGAATGGTGCGTTTACGGGAATGACTGACGCTGACCATCACAAATGGCTGACTCCTTTTATAGACAGAAAATGGAGTCTTCCCTTCTTCACTCAGGTGGAAGGCAATGTTATATTGCATGAATCCTCGTATCTTACCATGAACTTCACCACTTATATACGGACATCTGTACAATTGGATTTTCACAATATTTAAAAAATGAAAACATTGGGGAGCAAGCTGGGACTCATGTTAATTACCGAGGGGTGTCCACATCTTCCCGAAGCTCTACAGCGGCGCATGATAGCAAGAACACGAGGGGATGATGTAGTAAGTGAGCGAATACGCGGAAGACGAAAATGAAAACTAGAGTGAGAAAGAAGATAACGACAAATAAAAACACAAAACAAAAACTAGTGGTTGAGAGAGAGAGAGGCGTTGACTTTGAGTAAAGAATACAAATTAATTGATTGAGTGGAGCATCTTTACTTTTGAATTTTGATGATGATGGTAATTAATCCTCATCACTAACATTAATTATTAATTAGTAAAGATTAATGATAGTTCCATTAACGTATTAATGTTTGTAGTTATTGCATGTAAGATGAACTTAGAGAAGAGGTAAGCACAAGAGTACTATATGATTTAGAATTTCATTATTTTCTTATACTCGACAAATTAAAGTAAGGGTATGTTAGTCCTAAAAAAGTAGACCAATTAATTTATTATTTTATTGTAAAAGAGTTTAATTGTTAGAAAATAAAAGTATTAGTTATAAAAAGAAAGTAAAGTAATATAAATTATATTTAATAGTGATATTTATTTAATAAATTACAGAAATTTAAAATATATTATATTTAATTTAATTAAAATATAAAAAATAAAACCATGGCAATACCAATGAATTTTTGTAATTAATTTTTAAATATGGCCATAGGATAGAAGTGACTATTGTGCATATTCATCTGAATAACTTGTTTTATGAAGAATAAATAATAAATATGAGGACCTTAGTAAGAATATCCATCAGAATCACAGGTGTCCACTCTGGTAGTCTGGTAGCTTAGTAGCCACGCGTGTCAGCTTTTTCTTCTTTGATTTTCTATCCGATCCCGTGTATAGAATAATAGAAACAATAACGTTTTGACATTTATAAGATTCAATTCAGATATAAAAAAATAATTTTAATTTTAAATTATCTTTAAAAAAAATTATGCTTGAACTTTTTTAAATAAAAAACAGTACGAACACGAGGGATATATGTTATGCTTGGAATTTTTTTTTATTATCTTAAAATTAATATTTTTTTTTCCTAATATAAGCTTGTTATGTTATGCTTGATGTTGATGAGTTCTCATTTTTTAAAAGTATAAAATAATTAATAATTAATTTTTCCTCTTTTATATTAAAATTCATCAGACCTAGAGATCTATTATTATATTATTTTAAATCCAAACTCAAATTTTAGACTAGCTTATTGTGGTTTTTAAATTAGATTCATTAAATTTATATTTAAAATATGTATTTTGAATTAATTTAAATCAGATTTTTTAATAATTATTAATACAGCCGACGAATAAATAAAAGCCAATTACCAGTTAATATACGGTTTTTATAAATATAAGATAATGAGTTTGTGTTAAAATTAGATTATATAAATAAAATGTGGTATGATATGATTAAAAAAAAATTTAAATACTATAATATGTAAATAAATAAATAAAAATTTTCAATTGTATTATTAATAGAACAACCAATCGAATTCAGTTGATATATTGAAAATCATGATGGCAAATGTTGTACCTAAATCTTATAATGGTTCTCTAGTGTTTAAAATATTAGCCCACATTAACATTAGATTAAATTTCATACCTACGAGGGTAAGATTTTGGATTCATTTTAATGTTTATTTAACAATTTATTACTTTTATTATAAATAATTATATTACCCATTTAAATTTATAAGAATTTTCTCCGAATATAAATTATTTTAATATTCTTGTTGGGCATTTTTTTTCATCAATTCCAATTTATAATTTCTTAAATTTTTTTAACAAATTTCGAAATTAATAAAAACTAATTGTATTTCAGCCTAACATTAGAGAAGTCAACCAAATTTTCTAAAAATTTGCTGGTCAATGGCCCCATTAGCAATACGGAGATTTCCAAACAAATTCATCTCACCCTCCTAATTGTTATGTACTTTTTCAAACAGCATATGAAAATCAGATATCATTCCACTAGGACTGAATATTAATTTATAATAAATTTAGTCATGAACCTATTAAATAATTACACACCTATTTTACTTATCCACCAGGATTAAAAGTCTAATTTTGGAATTGAAAAAGTCTCGAGATTACATGTCTTATATCGTAACATTTACGTAATATTTTTTATAAAATTTTATTTTATATGTATATATGTGCACGTATGTGTGATATATTATACTAATAACATCGATAAAATACATATGTGTGCAGTGTGCTTGACTCTATTTTTACTTTATGTTGTAAAAAAATAACAAATCAATTGATTAATAAACAATGAATTGTTAAAATAAATTATTTAGGCATTATTTAAAATTACGGTCCTTCACTTCAAGATGACAGCAACTCATAACAAACAAAGCCTTAATTGATTTGTATTGTATTGATTTTCAATTAAGTATAAATACAATTGTATAAAAAAATTATTTTAGAATGTAATAAATACATAAACATTAAATGAGATTGAGCTTTGATGAATTTTATAATTTTTAAACTAATTATTATTTGTAAAAAATTAATGGCCGTAGAACTTAAATATAATTATGAGTTTTTAAAAATAAGAGATACTTAAAATATAGAAAAATATAGTGTGATAAATTACTAATTTTAATTAGTTAAAATTTAAAAAATGGTTTAAAAACAAACAAACAATAATCTAATCTACAATCTACCACATGACACAAATACATTGAATTTGTAATATAAGACTTTGTTGGACACAATCATAGCCTGATGTGGACTAGACAATAGTGAACAGACATATAGACTTGTGTCTACGAGAAATTGAAATTGAAATATAATGAAACGTAGGTCAAGGGAACTTTTGACACTCCGGTTGAAAATCTTCGGGCTTTAAGGCCCAGTGAAAGATGCTGGTTGATGGTACAATGAATCCACTGAATTGAATTGACACGTGGGCTCATTACATTCGGTCCCACAAGTACCAAAACGATACCGATATCTTCTTCCTCTTAGAGGTGGCTAGTAACTTAGTATGTTTTTGTGTTTCTATTTTTAATTTAATTTTTGGTATTAACCGAATTTTAACGTACATTTAATATTAAAGTGATATAATTACATAATTACTTTTAATTTTTATTCTATAAAAATTATTATAATATAAAAATATTTTAATTAAAATATAAATAAATTTTGTCAAAAATTAATGTTATCGCACACATTTTACAGTTTGATTTTAAAGTTAAATAACTATAATAATTAACTTTTTTATAATTATGCAAAAGGGTATTTTTTTAAAAATATTATTAATACATTAATTAGCTATACCAAAATTCTATGTAGTTAATAACTTTGCTCCAGTATCTATATCTATACCTACAACGAGAGCCACCAAATTTGAGGTTCAAGTTTTCTCTCATATTTATAAAAATGGTATTTTTGTTTTAAATAATGTAATAGTCATCAAGTGATTAATATAATACAATAAGTAGTTTTTAAAATTATAAAAATATATTATTTATTTAATAAATATCACATCACTTAAAATAAAAAATTTAAATTATAATATCATTCTTATATAAATATTTTTTTTAATTAAAAACAAATTAGGTTAGGTTTTAGTTGAATTTGATCTACCTAACTCTTTCATTGACATTAAGATCAAAATATTACACATGATTTTAGTGGATCTCGTGATTAACTTTTAACCAATAGTATTAATACTAAAAAATTGTAATCAAATTAAGAAAATTTTTATTTTTTTTATTTATATAATTAAGAAATACGAGTATAACAAAAAGCTATATTATTTTATTCAATTTATTATATATTCAAATATTTTGATCTTTTTGAAAATACAAAATAAATATATTTTTTATCATTATAATTTAGTCTTTATAGGAATTAATGTGAAATTGAAAATCAAGGTTGCAATTGGGGATTAATATGTTATAAATAATTAAAGTTATTTCAATTTATTGTTTTTCTAAAATTTAGGGACTGAATTGTTATTATCCGAAAAGGTAAAACAAGCGGGGGCCTATGGTAAATTGGCGTCAATGACAGTTTTTTTTTCTTTAATTCTAAAATAACTGTATTTAAAATTTTTAAAAATTTTGTGTAAAGATATCATATTTAGATAAATGTATTTTCAAAATTTTTATATGAAAAATTAATTTTAAGAATTATAATTTAAATTGATTTTAAAAATTATAATTTAAATTACTTTTAAGAAAGAAAAATTAAACTAATTTTGAGTATTAACTGAATTTGAGAGTATCGAATTATTTTTGATAGTTTGTTTTTTATAAATATTTTTTAATAAAAAATTATTTATTTATAATTAATTTATTATTTTTATATTTATATTATTATATAATATAAAAATATAAATAAGAGAGAGAGAAAGAGACTGTAAAAAAACTGAATTATTTTACATGAGTGAAAAAAATTAAATTATTTATTTATTTATTTTATATGTAAAAAAACTGTAGAAATAAATTTGTCAAACATTAGAAAAGTTTTCTTTGAATACGGTTGGTTAATCAAGGGAATTTTTTTTGAAAATATGCGAAAATACCTAATTTTTAAAATTAATTTTATAAAATAATTATGTCAAAAAAATATTAATTAAAATATTTAAAAATAGATTTTTTGGATGATTTTATTCATGTTTAAAAGGTAGTGTTTTTTTGTTATGTTCGAAAGTACATTTTCGAATAAGATATACTTATTTTTTAAAGTGAGTATTTTTTTATCATATTTGAAAGTGTTGTATTCGAAAGTGTACTTTCGAATATGGTTAAAATCGTTCAAAAAATAAATTTTTGGATATGTTTGTTAATATTTTTTTAATATGATTATTTTAAAAAATTAATTTAAAAAATTGGGTATTTTCGTTATTTCTCTTTTTTTTTTTGTTCTGGGAATACTGTTACTTTTCCTGCCCATTTAGCGCAAAACAAGCAACCGAACTGAATTCGATTTAAATAATCCAGAATCTTTCTTTTTCTCTCTGTCTTTAATTTGATTGAAGAATCTGTTTTGACAAGTGAAAAATCTAAATATTGGTTGAATTGACAACTGATTCATTGGTTCTAATAACAGAGAAAATTGTTCTTTTCAAAAAAAATTATGGATGATGGAGTTGTTCAGCGAGTGTTCGAAGAAGGAGGAAGAGATTACTT